>CAEGAG010104067.1:0-115688 GCA_903067065.1 Brachyrhaphis terrabensis | reverse complement strand
GATTTGAACCAGGCTCTCCCGGGTGGGGGGCATTTGCTTTAACCACTGTGCCAAATGCGTCTTACAAGCAGGTCTTTTTGAGTGACAAGGCTGTCACAGTTTCACCAGCAGATGTCACTTGTGAGTAATGAATGAACCACCGAGGTATGTATCTTTGGGCAAAGCAATGGGCTGGGAAGCTTCATTGCTTCATGAGGCTTCATTTGCCCATCACTACCATCAAGTGCTGCAGAAGCCTGTTAATCAGCCACATATTCAATCCAGGTGTGTGGCAGAAGGGAAACACCTAAAACATGCAGGGCAGGGGGCCTTGAGGACTGGAATTGGGAAACACTGAGTTATTCTATCCATTAATTGATGAATCAAAAAGGCAAATTTTAGAGATTTTTAATTTGATCACTTAAGGTTTATTTTAACAATACAATACATAAATTAAAATATGCATGTAAACAAATAACTCAATTCTATTTTAAATAAGAACATTTTCTTGTAATGCAATAACATACTATTTCTTGTTTGTGTTTATTTTATTTTATCTTATTTTTTACAGAATTTGAACTAAGTGACGAGTTCTTTGTAGAACATATTTACAAAGAACTTAAAAAATAAAAAATAAATCCAAATGTGTATATATGTATTTTTTATACAGTTTTGGCTTAATTACTGTTAATATTTCAGCAAATTGCCTTTTTTCTGGGTCTGAATGCTCCAGTTACTAATAAATCAATATCTAAATTAGTTGACAATTATTTTGATAATCGATTAATCGTTTCAACTTTAATGCTAAGATCTCAATATCCTGGCAGTAGAGACGATATTTCATGGCAACATGTCCTAGCACTGCTAATCCAGCTCAGCTGCTTTTGCCACTATGGCTGTGTGGTTAGGAAGCCACGTAGAGAGTCTCTGTTGTTTCACCTCCCTGTTTATTTGATTGTTAGACTCTCGTGTGATGTTTTTAGTTTCTTATGCATCTCTACAGTTGAGTAAATTCATCTGTTTAAACAAGTTAAAGTAGTAAAAGTACAAGACGAGGGCATGGAGGACTAGAGTCCTGCCTGAAACTCTCTGTTTGCATATTTCAGTGCTTCTAGTTGAAATTTGTTGTTTCGACTGATCAATATGTACATAATTACATAACCAGCTTAATGTCATCCAGGTGTTGTGCTGAAAGAGCAATCAGTAGAGGAGGAGACTACGTCGTCATTTGAGGGCCATTTGAAGCTTTGCTAGAAAAAGTGAAATGTCAGATTAACGTCAAAGAAAAGAGCAGAAGATCCCTCTTATGCACTCAATTCTCCTTTGGTGGATCAAGTGTGTTGAGCCCACAGTGTCTCAGGATGTGTTCCGGCTAGGAGGAGGGGATCACTTTTCCTCAGCAGAGGGGGGGGGGGAGCTGAGGGAGATCAATGGAGACAAGTGGAGCTGGGAATGTGATGGCCCCGAGGCTACAGATATAAATAATGCTGGGAGACACTGCAGCACTCCACCTCATTTTTATCTCGGGTTTTATTGACGCCACCTATAGGTGGACGTTACGGCAGACAGAAAACGTTTAAAATGAAGCCAAATCTCCCAGTAGTGACATCTCGTTTTGTCGAACAAGATTCCCAATTCTGAGACTCATCAAGCATAGATTAGGGCTGAAACGATTAATGAGATTAATTGTGATTAATCGACTTACTAAAATAATTATCAACTCATTTGCCACTTTGTCAACTAAACAGACTTAAAAACAGGACATTTGCTGAAAGAACAAATACTCAGAGAACCTCTCTTAATGTTAATCAATAATGCAAAAATGAATCAAGGAATCTGTAAATGATCAAGAATTCACTAAAGGAATACTTTGTAATTGCATTTTAGTCAATAAATTTGTTTCCTTATTTAAAAACGAAATTGATTATTTGGCGTCTTTTATTTCTAATATTGTATTAAAAATAGTGGTTAAATAAAGAATCTGTAGAATGTGGCAATTTTTAAAAATACGATTAGTTGTCAGAATACCGGTAATCGATTAGTGAAACAATCAAAAGTTGAAGCCCTACTGTAAATGACATTAGGAATATAACATTCACCACATGCTTATTTTGAGACTTCAGCTCCAGTGTTTGAAAGGCTTTGGGGTAATTTAATCAGTTTTGTCTGTAATGATTGTGTTTGAATTGGGATTTGCTTGTCGAGAAGCACTATTAGAGTCTTTATTTCCGCCCTGCAGCGCTCATTACTGCCAACAGTATTACGCTGTGTGACTCAATCCAACCCAATGAAGTGATCAGTCCCCTGGCTTATTGTGAGCTGGATGATAATAATAAAGTTTCTTGTGAATATTCTAGACCCTTAAAATCTCATTGTCTTGTAATTGTAGCAGCAGTGGCATTTTCTCATCAAAAATGTTTTTTTTGTTGTTTTTTTTTGGGGTGGTTACGAGAAAGTCCAAGTATTAAAGTTGGAGAGGCGTCGGTTCCCCATTTGGCCACGCAGACACCTCCGTCTGCCGAGGCGTGTTCAGCTGCAATTCCTGCTTAGATCAATAAAGGATCACATTACTGTCTGGGTCATGTAGCCTTCCGCTTCGCAGGGGAACAAATCAACACAAACCCTCCTGCTTAAGCAAATAAATCAGGTTCAGCTTTTTTTTCTTTGGCTTGAAATACTTGCATATGAACAGTTTAATAGAGATTACAAATTCAATGATTTGGACAGTTATTTGCAAGGGGTTGCCCTTGATGCAAATTGTGCCACATTTATCAGCTGCTTAGACTGGAGCTTGGTCCGGTGTTGCTTTTAAAAAGTCATAAATGTCCCCTACAATTTTTCAAACTAGGTCTTGCGTTACATTTTGTATATTTTTTTTTGTTTATTTAATTTTTATTACTTTTCTCTTCAAATTTATTTGAGAATTGCATTGCTTTTGTTTGTTTGTTTGTATGTATGAGTTGAAGCTTTGACTGAGGAATTTACCTTTATTAATAAAGGAATAAAACCCATGATGCTGAGAAGCAATAAGGAATTTCAGTATTTGGCCTGTAGCTGTTCTAGCACTTTCTACATCGTGTAGGAAGGCGCTGAAGTTGGTGAACCAAGGTGTGAAGATATTTGAGTTGCAAAAACCGCTAAGTTAAGATCACAAAATTGATGGGTAAATCAAGTTATTGTTTATCAGCAATATTTTTAAAAGCGGGTTTTGCTTATCAGTGGTCAAGTCTGAAATTAAACTAACTTTTAGCAGAAATCCTGTGAGAAACTACAGGAAAAATGTTGGGATTTTTTTTGCTTCCGTTTATTCAACTTTTTTATTTAGATTAAATTTTTTTTCCCCCCATGAAGCAGACAAGTGATGCAATCCGAGCACCTCGGCCTGATGTTTGCAGACTGCTGCTGTCGGTGGGATGTGGGTGTTTTGTTTGAGCCCACCGAGTGCAGCTGCAGTGATGTCAGTAATGACATGTGCTCCCCCACCCCGCTGCCTCTTTCCCCCAAACACTCACTCCCTAGGCTCATTTCTGCACGTCTGTGCTTCCATCTTTGCGAGGACACTTGGCTTTATGACTATGAGGCTTGGGTGATTGGATAATTTATTTATTCCAAATGAAGTGATGAGAAATACCGCTTTATTTATCGGATTAAATGGGCATTTAAATCAACCCAGGTTTGAAACGAAGTTTTGATTTATGGGCCGTCAGGAGAGAAGAGGTGGCTGCAGGAGAAGCTGACGGGTTCATCCTCGATTGTGGTTAAAGCGTTTATTAATATGCTGACAGGGTTTCCTGAGTGGTCTGGGACAAATATAGGGATTTTACTTCAGGATGGAAAACCAAAATTATTAGCATTCACTATTCCATTGTCTAAATATTTGGGTTTTCCTTCTTGGTGTCCACCTCTCCTGCCTTTCTCAACTTATTTCCTTCCTCATTTCCTCTTTGTTTCTACCCTGTTTCCCTCCCTTCCTCTCTTCTTGTACCCTTTCCTATATTATTTTGTCTTCCTTCCTTACTTTCTTTATCAGTCATTGTGACCTTCCCTCCTTCTGTCTTTCTTTTTTGTATTCTTCCTGGTTTCTTTTGCTCTCTTTTTTGGTATCCTTCCACAGTTTTTTATCCATGCTTCCCTTCCTTCCCTGCCTTCTATCCTTTCATGTGTCCTGTTTTTTTTTTTTTTTTTTTTTTTTTTTGCTTCTTTCTCTTTTTCTCTATCTTCTGTCCTCATCTTTTTTTCTCCTATTTCTCCTTGTGCCCTTCTTTCAAGTCTTTTTTCATCTCTTTTCTTTCTTCCTCACTGCCTGGTCTTTCTTTTATGTTTAAGGCCTACCTTTTTCTCAGTACTATTTGCTTCCCTTTTTTTCTGTCTGAGTTACTGTTATGAACACTGTATCTCACTTGGCGCAAAGTGTAAACATCATTAGCAGGATCAGATCCTGAGTTTACTGAAAACATTGTTTATTTTCGGATACATTTTCAGAAGCAAATGTTGAAGCTATGAGATGTTTTATGTTTAGAACTTTGCAGCAGCTTCTTAGACAAGTTAATCTTGTGTTGGATCAGGAAGTTAAGGCTGTCCTGTGTTTGGGAATAAATGTGTTTTGTTGTAAACCCAGTTTGGAATCCCTCCTGCACCCTCCTCCCCGTCAAACACCTCCCAGCTCTTTAATAATAATGGGCAAACACAGCTGCTACAGCACATAAACCCAGGAGGGTAAAGGTCAGGAGGAGGTCGGGTTCTCCTCGGGATTCCTGCTGACTTTGAGGGAAACCATGTTGTTTTCCAGACCAACATCCAGATGCTGCCAGTGCTTGTTTTAGTGGGTTGATCATCACAGCAGATGTGAGCAAATCCACTGTTGCTCTCACACACTCACAGGTTTTCACACACAAATCCCTTATTTTAGGTTTCAGTTCAGAAGTGTTGTAAAGGTAGCAGTGACTGTCACTCTGCTTTTTTTTTTTGTTTCTTTTAAGATGTATGTATCACAAAAAGCAAAATTTGTTTTAAATAAAGCCAAATACTACTTTGCATACCTCATCGTCCGGGGTGTGAATCTGATATCCTGTGTAGACTCCATTTACCACTTCCGCTGATATGAGCAGGCGTTTGGTGCTGGGATAAAATTATTTTCTAAAGAAATGAATTGGAGTAGTTTGAGATCTCTGGTCCTTTCTGTTTCATTGATGCTTGTTTACATAGCGAGGCGTTAATGACTGAATCTCTTTGACAGGTTGTCTCTGATCTGCTGCTGCTGGTAGAAACCCTTTGTCCTCCGTTTAACTCTAAAATTCTCCAACTGACTGCTAAGGGATGCATTTTCCCCCTGACCGGTCTGAGAAATTGTCCGGTAAACGATAATGTTGTTTTAGGATTATTTTCAATCACAATGACAAAATAATGCAAGTTTGCCCACTCAAAGAACAACAAACTTTAATTTTGTAAAGAACACATCATACTTGAACTGGAAGACATTCTAAGTACCTAGAATTAAACACAACAAGCAAAAACAAATAAAATGGATTATGAAGTCTCTGTAAAATAATATAAACATCAGAATGGAAATTATTGATCTAATTTTAACATATTATGTAATTAATTGTTTATTGCAACAGGCCATTTCAATAAGCAAAGTTGTGGTTATCCCTGCTGCCTATCTACTCCACACTTTTTTCTTCCACTAAACTTTCCATGTATACGGTTTGATGAAGATCTTAAGCTTTTGTTTATATCATAGGATGCTCTTTAGGGTTCTTAGTCATATCTAGGATGAATGACAAAACATTTATGCTTATAAAATATAAAATATTGATAAATGTTTATTTTAATGAATGGAACAGGTTTATACACAGAAGTAATGTGTTTTTTGTTTTGTTTTTGTTCTACAAGCTCCCATTGAAAGATACAACAGATGATTAGTGGTGCAAAACCACCGATCTGATAAACGTCGTGGTTGAAATCAGAACTTTAATGGATCTCAAACGCTCAATGATTTGCTTGATGAATCTTTTGGGGAAGTATCACCATTTCAACTGGTAATGAAGCTGATCTGGATGGTTAATTATGAGTTTAACAGGAGATTCCTGCTTGGTTTTGTGCCAGGATTACTCTCCATCCATCTTCCTATCGACTTCTCAAAGGAAAAACATCTGAATGCTTGAAACCGACTTTACAATGTCTTCTGCCTTGGAAAAAGATTATGTGGGAAAAGTCTTACTTGCGCCGGTCTCTGTAATAAAGCTTTTATTTTAGACTTTACAGCTGCTCTGCACTATAATTCCTACTGGCACAAGCGGTGGAGGGTACGTAGCCTAGCTAACCATGCTGCGAACAACCCGGAGTGTTCTTAGAGACAACCCGCCGTGTGTGTGTCTGTGTTTTTTACGTGGGATAGCTACACTTCACCATGTGTGACTTTGACTAATTTGGGCCATTTGTGTTGCAGGGGTCCCTTCAGCGTGGTGAGGCGCTGCATCAACAGGGACACGGGTCAGCAGTTTGCCGTAAAGATTGTGGATGTGGCCAGCTTCACCTCTAGTCCTGGCCTCAGCACAGAAGGTGAGAAAACCAGCGGGAACGACTCCACGGTCACTCAGGTTTAAGGAATATTTCCAATCAGAAAGGAAAACTTCAAACTGACTCTTTGGAATGATTTAAAAAAGGAATAATTGTAGATTATTCCCTGTGCTGTTGCGTAAACTCACCCACCTGCCTCTCATTGTGGGCTAAAACAACAGTTGGGAGTAATCCACAAATACTCCTTGGCTCTGATATCAAACACAACGACCCACAGAGAGCGAATAATCAGATTTTCACAGAAATAAATTAAGCAGAACGTCCCACAGATGAGGTTTATGTTGAAATGTTCGTTTTTGTGCGACACAACGCGTTTCACTGTGCAGGTTTGTCAACGAGGGAGATTAAAGCTAAGATCAGAGGTGTGTGGGGGTGGGGGTGTGTGTGCATGTTGGTGGCAGCGTTGGCATCCATCATGTGCCATCTGCGATGCCCCAGCCAGAGACGAACCCTGCAGCCAGTAACAGCAAGACAAGGAAATGAACTAAGGGAGCTGACGTGGAAAAGGTTCACGATAAATGAATTCACCTGCAATTTCCTACCTAAAATGCAGATTATTTTACCAACTTCAGCCATGTTAGGTTCACTTGAATGTCTGATTAGTTGGATGTTTTCTATTTCTTATTAATTTGATAGATGTAGATGTAAAAATTCTTAAAGGTGATGAGGGTTTCTACAGTTCTCTCTCCTTTTGGGTTCAGATGTGGTTTTCAAGCTGTTTGATCTGCTTTCAACAGACCAAAGATTATTTCATCATGTAGTTTGTTTAATTCAGGCAGGTGTGAAAGCTCGTCCGTACTCTGGTTGTAGACCAACAGAGGAAATTTGTGATCCAGCTGAAAATATAGCTCTTAGTTTATTTAGAGTTGAACCCGGAACCGGTTTGCTTCCAGTGGGAAAGAAACAATCTGTCCCACAAACCACAAAGAGAAGCTGACATCTCCAATGTGTATGAATTAAAGGTGGGTGTGCGTGTGTGTGTGGTGGGGGGGATATAAAAGCTTTAAAATGCTCTCTCTGGGTTTATGCAATTATAGAAGGACATTGTAGTCCCTCCCTATCAGTCTTTTTTCATCTAATTCAAATTTAGTAATCAATTAATCATTAACTGGAGTACACAAACTCGGAAAAGGACATTTGCTGAAAGAACAACATACTCAGATCTGTAATTAAGCCTAAACTGTACCACAATATATACATTTTTCATTTCCTATTAAAAAATATATTTTCCTGTAGATATGTTCTATGTGTTTCTGATATTGAATAAAAAGGGACTTGGGTGATTTACGTTAAAAATCAGCAAAATGTTTTTTTTTATTTACTGATTTTCAGAATAATGGAGGGAGTTATCAATACTAAGATAGTTGTTTGCAGCCCTAATTCAAATGGGTATTAGAGATTGGTGGCGTTTTTTGTGATTAAATGTTAAATCGGTTTGCCATACTCACCTGCTGCAATTGGCTGACCAGGCGGCTTGGTTGTCATTCAGTAAAGCAGTGAATCCTTCCTGTAGCCCTATGTATGAAACATCCATTAAAGGCTATGATTGAAGCATTTACTGTAAATCTATAATTGCTTTATTCCTCATAACAGCAGATGAAACAGACAGATTGTCAACTGTGTCAAAATAAAGTTCAAAGCGAACATTACGTAACACAGTCTGGCCGAACCATCCGTGGAAGATTTGGATCGGGGCCAGAGGACGGCATCGGTTCCTTTCAGAGCGCTCCAGGCCCCGCGCGGACATTAGGCCACATTGTCACTCTCGACAACGAATAATCAATGAGACGGCTAAGGATGAGCGTAGAGAGGAGGGGAGGGAATAATGGAAGAAAAGGGGCTTTGTAGTTGTGGGATGGGGGAACACAGTTTCTCTGTCTGTTGCATAACGTCGCTGCTCCGTCACGACACAAACAGCCAGGAAGTGGAGTGTGTAAATGGGGGGTTTTATGGACTCAACAGGAGCACATTGTCAGATTGTTATTGCAGTTTCAATCTGTGATAACCGCTTCAGTCAATTAAATGTTATTTATCGCCCTCTGGTGGTGACATAGGGCAGGGACAGATTTGTTAGGTGGACTATTTGATGAGAGCAAAACTTTTATTTTACATCTTTCCAGCCTTTAATCTCAGATTTTCTAATAAGACTAATAATTGAAGTGTACTTTAATCTTTAATTTTTGTCTCCCAGATCTGAAGCGAGAGGCCAGCATCTGCCACATGCTCAAGCACCCTCACATCGTGGAACTGCTGGAGACCTACAGCTCTGATGGCATGCTCTACATGGTCTTTGAATTGTAAGGCTTCGCTTTAACCTAAATGCCAACGAAGCAGTGGACAGCTTTTTCAAAATCCGTAATAGATCCGTATGTTATTTCAGATATGAGGTATGGTTAGTGGAACTGTACTGTATATGCATGAGTCATGAACATTCAGCTGACAAATGCGCCAATAAAAAGCCACAAGCCATGGTAGTTCTGCTAACTGAGTATAAAAAAATGGTGTTTGTCATTTCACTCTACAAAAATAAGCTGTACTTTGTGTCATTTATACAGTTGGTGGCAAGCTTGGCAAACCGCAGGAACAAAACATTTAACACACTTGTAAAACTCGATTCAGATAGAGGTTGTGTCTCTAGATTAACTTGATGCGAACTTGATTGAAGAGATTTTATTACAGCAGAAAGGCTAACATTTGGTTACTTAATAGCTTTTTTAATCAGTTGGCATAATGTACTAACCTGGACTGCATTGCATTGCAACTCGGATTTAATTTCAATCCGTCTATAAGGATGAATAAAATTTTTCTGTATCTAAATTCAAGCTGCTGTCCAGTTTTTGGCAGTAATTTATTTTTGTATTTTCTTCTGGAAAATTAAGTGATATAAAAACATTATTACACATTTTAATATTCAGTAAACCCCTGAAAGGTATCTAATTCTTGTATTTTGTTCAGGCAATAAATTAAAAATATTCTTAAATTTTCCAACATTAAAAAGGTCGTGGACATTGTTAGGTTTAAATTATGAAGCTTGCAGACCCCTTGTACTAGAACGTTTATTTTTATCTTCCCTTATTACACTGATGAATGTTTCCTTTCTGTCCTAGCATGGATGGCGCCGACCTGTGTTTTGAAATTGTTAAGAGGGCCGATGCAGGGTTTGTCTACAGCGAAGCTGTGGCCAGGTAGGACACAAGAAATGATTGCACTTAAAATAAAGTGTGTGGGTGCCCTAAATAAGTCCCGCCCTGCTTCTCTTTCTGCTTTTTTTCCCTCATGCAGCCATTACATGAGGCAGATATTGGAGGCCCTGAGGTACTGCCATGACAACAATGTGATTCATCGAGATGTAAAGGTGAGATTTAGTCACCAGATTACTCCAAATGAGAGGAAAAGGTGCTGAAACTGCAAACAATCCTCTTGGGTAAAATCAAATGACTGCTGCCAACTTTGACCTGATGGTGGTCTACACATTCTTGGGTGAAATAAAAGCTTTACACCAGTGACTGATATCTGCTCTATAGGGTAGGTTGACATTGAGTTTTTTGGGGGGTTAAAGCTATTTTAAAGTTTGAAGTATTTGCAAATAATTCAAAGTGAAATGTTAGCATGTATTATTAACCTTTTTTCAGTCCTCCTTTATTTTGATACCTCTAAATAAAAGTTCCTTTAGATGTCACCTAAATAGTCTACAGACGCCGTAGTCAGTGAAGTCTGTGTGTAATTTAATATTGGAATAAATGCATAGTAAATAATTGATTCTATTGATTAATTGAATTTTCTGTTTTTGAAGATTTACGTTTTGGAAAATTAACTAACACACTTCTTGGGAGTCCATAGTTCAGAGTGATGTTAGCTCACCCAAGATCTTGTTTGGCAAGCATGTTTCACAACTTCTCTTTGAATTCAATTAAACTCACAGGCTGAAATAAAAGCAAGTATTTAAAAAATGTTCATTTATAATTGTTTTATAAATTTGATTCCAATTTGAGAATTGGAAATTAAATTTGATATTAAAAAGATTTGACATTTTATTTTTAAGCCATATCACTCAGCCCTACAAATAACACTGGAACTTGTTGCTCTATATAAAAACTTGTGAATACTTTTATGAGGCTCCTTTTTGGTGCCGGTTGAAGGTTTATTTTAATAAGAGAATACGAGTTTTTTTTATCATAGGTAGTCATATTTTTCCATTTTAAATAGTGAAAATAAGTGGGAGACAACTTATCTTAAAAAATGCAAAGAAACAACAAAAACACCACCTCATACATTCTTGGGTAAAGCTTTCAACAAGACCAAGTATGAATGATCTAACATTTATATAGCCAAAAGAAAGCAAGATATTGGGGGAAAAAAAAAAAAACTACAGTTCTGTCTCAGCTTCAATGTGGCTTGGCATTCTGCTTTCAGTGTTCTGACAATCTTGAGCAGCTTGCGATCACTGCAGACCAGCAGGAGGCTGTGTAGTTGTTGCTTCTGTGCGACGGAGAGTGGAGTTAATGACACAGAAGCTGGTTCTAGGTGTGAGTGAAGGGTTGTTGAGGGCTTGTCCGGGTATAGCCAGCGGTGCAGACCCTCTTCTGTAATCTATGGTAGAGCTGTTCAGCGTAACATCTTGAAGGAATTGACATCGGTTGCAGAGCCGGTGTCCAAGAAACCGCAGAGCTGTTCTGCGCACCGAGCCGGACAACAAAAAGTACATGACTGGATCCAAGCAGCTGTTAAAGGTGGACAACAGGAGCATGATCTCGTTGATGTGGTTCACCATCCCCAGGTAGGCGCAGGATCCATAGGAATTTATTTGGGACTGAATGTACACCGGACGGAAGATGTGATAGGGCGCAAAGCAGACGGTGAACAGAAAGAGGACAAAGAAGGACTTCTTGGCGGTTCTTTTGTACTTGGATGCATTGGGAAGCTCTGGCTTCTTCTGCGACAGCTGAAGCAACTTTGAGGCGATTTTGGCGTGGGAGATGACCATCATGATGAAGACCAACCAGAACAGCACCACTAACATCGCATTGAGGTAAGCCTTCCAGGTGACATTGCGGCGCTGCCTGTACTCAAAGCATTGGCCGTTGAAGTCTTTGTCCTCCTTCGTCATGGCCATCAGCATTGTCCCCATCAGAAAGATGCTCCATATGGTGCCACACACCACCCAGCTCCAGAGCTGCTTATGCCCACACAGCCTCCCCCACAAGCTCCTCCTAGCCCTGCCTCTCCCTCGCAGCCTCACGTACCTGTCCAGGCTGATGAGTCCCAACAGCAAAATGCTTGTGTACATGTTCATGTAGAAGCCGTTCCCCACCAGCCTGCAGGCCACTGTCCCCAGCACCCAGCGGTCTTCTTTGAGGTGATAGAACACCCTGAACGGCAGGCACGCCAGGAGGACCAGGTCGGCCACAGCACAGTTGATAAGGAACACCCGCACTGAGTTATGCTTGGAGTGGAGAAAGAGGAACACCCACAGAGCGAACAGGTTCCCCACAAGCCCCAGGACAAAGA
This sequence comes from Brachyrhaphis terrabensis, assembly GCA_903067065.1. NCBI lineage: Eukaryota > Metazoa > Chordata > Actinopteri > Cyprinodontiformes > Poeciliidae > Brachyrhaphis > Brachyrhaphis terrabensis. The sequence continues at coordinate 103,622 of CAEGAG010104067.1, read as the reverse complement.
ACAGCGAGTAGAAAACCGCCAGCGGCAAACGGAGTGAGGCGTTGTCCAATGTACAGTTTGGTTCAATTGTGGCATTGAGATACGGAGTGATTCTTGACATGAAGGACGACACTGATGGAGATGCAGTAGAAAAGGAAGCATTTGGAGGTACAGAACCCGCAGCGAATGGTGGCAAGGTCATGGTGTGTCAATTCTGTTGAATTCAATGATGTTCAGCAACAGGTTCTGCAAAGAAAAACATCTTTACTTGTACAGGAAAAAAAACTGCTACAGACTTATGACGCTATGAAACCAATGTGCAGACAGGTGAGTAATATGTCAGCTGGATTTCCAAAGTTCACTCTAATTCTCTCATGACCAAGGTTAACCATTTCTGACATTAAAAAGGGACAGCACCCTGCAAACTTTGACCTCCAAGTACACCGGTTTTTATAAAGTCACTCAGTTTGAGTCAGTCTTCTTAAATCTGGAGTTGTATCGAAGACTCATTTGAAAGTGTGCAAATGAGAAATGGATGTTAATTTGACACTAGACTCGAATAGAAGCCAAACACTCACCATTAATCCTCCTCTCAAGCAAAGCTTAGCTCAGCTGTGGTTTTCGGGTGCCACAGGACATATTTAGATGTGCAGCTGAAGAGGTCCCTCTGACATTTTTCTCCATCGGTTTCTTAAAAAATGCAACAACAAGAAAAAATCCCTCCACCAGAGCAGACTTCTACAGACTTAGCACGCAAACCGAATAGAAACTGCTGTTGAGTTCTCACTGTCTTTACCTTTAGCTGCAGTCTTTAAATGAGTCACTGCAGCAGCGTATTTGTTTCTTTCCCTTCGCCCTATCAGTGATCTGATTGCACTTCTGTCAGTCCTCTCGTCGCTGCCTCTCTTTTCCTCTTTCGCTCTTTCTGCTTTTCTTTATCTTGCAAAATCTGTCAGCAATGTCCACACCCCTGTGCTCCCCCTATGCTACCAAAAGGTACAGTATGTACAGGAAGTAAAACCCACCACTACTCTTTCTCTGGGTTCTCATTTATATGATGTTTTTTCTATGTATTTCATTTCAATACTATCAATTGTATGAACTGGGACTCTCTTATATTATCTGGTTGCAGCTGCAGGCATAAAGTCAACAGTTCAGTTTTAAAAGAAGTTTTATAAAATGAACATTTAAAATGTAGGGAAGTGGGTAAGTTCACACTTTGCAGTCTTAAGCGTAGTTAGGACTCAAATATAACTCAACTGCTTCCTTGCGATACTTTTTCTGCATTTTCTTTAGTGTGCTTGTTTCTAGGGTTAGGAACTGTGCTTTCCACATGCCAGAAGTTAGAAGGAAGTAATTCCATACACATAATAATGTTACAAGGCAAAACGGATATTTCAGTGTGTAAATACTACCAGTACTTGTTCTCATGGTGAATTTCGCTAAATGATTTTTGTAGATGTTCCCAAGATTTTGGCATAGTTTTGCTGGATATTTGACCACTTTGAATAGCAGAAATTGGTTGAGTAGATGTGATCGACCCAGCTGTTAACACTGTACATGCATAAACAATAGAGGTAAGAGTTGGAAGACCATTATAGAAACTTACTTTTGCCCATTTTTTAACCATTCTAAAACTAGTTTTGATGTGTTTTTGTGTTCATTAAAGTTATCCAAAAACCACCAAGGATGAAGTTAACAGTAAACCGCTGAAATACCAAAGTCAGGGTTCTCATTAAAAGGAAAAAACTCCAAAACACCATTTACGTCGTCTGACATTTGCGGTTGCCCACGACTATGAGCCAAGTGCCTCCTGGAAAACAATTTTTATTTTGTCATGATGATAAAAGCAGTGAGTCAAGATGAGGGTTTAACACATTTAAATACTGTACCGTCTCACAGGAACAGGTGTACAGAACACACAAAACAAATTTTGATTGGCTAAAACGGAGCATATGAATTTCTGATGAAGCTAACTAAATACAGCATGCATGTTTCAAGACTGTGCATGGTTGCTATGAGGATTTCATATTTATCCCAAAATAGGGCAAGTTAGGGATGGAAACCGTCACACTTCAGGTGTTTTGTAGCACTTGAGTGCAGATGTGTGTGAAGTGTGATGGGAACTTCTGCTTCTACAAGGTCACTATTTACATCACCTTGGGAACTTGTAGTTCTAACTTATAAAGTCAGCTTGACACATTGAAATCTGCATATGTTTGTTCTGTTTGTAATTTTAATTTTGCCAAAATCTCACTGTTGAAATTGTAATGTGCCCCTTGCAGTTCATAGAGTTTTATCCAGACCTTGTGGGCGAAAACACTTCACAACCCGACATTATTGGAAATCCATTTGATCGCATCTTAACAAAAAACATGGTGCATCATCTGGTTTAAAAGGATATCATGGTAGCATTATGTCTATGCACAAGCCTCATTTTGTCATTGTGAAACTAAGGTGCAAAGCATTTGATCACGTAAGAAATGCACTTCTTCACAGAGCTAGAAATGCAATGCTTTGCAGGCTGCAGTGAGCTAGTAAGGAAAATTTGGTTTGCTACTTTCAGATTTGTTTTATTTTAATTTTATTTTTTTATTAATCCATGGTCTTATTTAACCTCGCTGCAGTTTGACTTGTCTTCATTTTCATTCTCTTTGATGCGTTTCTTTTCTTCCTCTGCAGCCTCATTGTGTGCTTTTGGCTTCAAAAGAGAACTCTGCTCCAGTGAAGCTGGGAGGATTTGGAGTGGCAATCCAGCTGGGAGAGTCTGGTTTAGTAGCTGGAGGTACAGATCATCACGCCTCACCGTTGATGTCCACATGCTTAAAAAAAAGTCACAAAAAACAACCAGTGCAGAGCTTATTTGAGATACACATACACACAGCTAAAGTAGACATGTTAACAGTTTATAACCTCATTGACGAGTCTTGTTAAAGAGTAAGCTGAAATCGAAACTTAAGTATCACTAGTGCAAATTTAGCAAGCGTGACTTATTTCCAGTTGTGGTCTGAATTTATGTAGAGTCATGATAATGGTTGATGCTGATATAACTTTTGTTTTTAATTGTTCTATTGAGCTTGGAATAATTAGATGACAGACAACTTGTGATTTAATGAATTATTCTGGATTTTCTCTTTTTACTACATGGACAAAATCATAGATAAAGGCTCAAGAATGTACATACACCCTGACTAATATTTGATCGTCAGCTGTACACTTTTGTAGCTTGTGGTGAATTTCTAACTTCAAAACTGGTATAGCTCTTTTCAAGTGGCTCATTTCTTGACACACGAAGTAGCTCCCAAATTTAAACAGAGATAAAGTTGGGTTTTCAGTTCAACTTTTAATCGTTTGATGCTAAACTGTCAATGTTTTGATAAAATAAAATTGGTTTGAATGATCTGGAAAAATCCCAGAAATTGCCAATGAACTGACTTCTGCTGTAACAACAATGTGCCAAACCCTAAACGTTGAATTTGGTAACAACTGCACAATGATTCTCAACACTGTCAACTAGTTTAGAAAATGGAAATCAATATTTCAAAAATAAAAATATTGTGTCTGTGGCAAGAAAACCTTCTTATCAAAATACCAAAAGGTTGTAAAAGACTATAATACAAACAATATGCATTTTAATTTCATTGTAATTGATCACATTTGGCTGATTAAAAACTGCTGCAAATGTAAATTTTTCTGCTGGGGAAAAAAACATGTCTGCATCTTAATCTCCTCCGCTTCCTTTTCATCTTTAATCTGTGCGATTCAACTTTTTTCTGAAGTTAACCAGACAGGAAAACTGAAATTGCTCATTTTGTTATGCTAGTGTGGTTAACGTGGTCTTTAAAGCGAAGCACCTCTATGCAGAGAAACAATCATTGCATTTTCTATCTAAACACAGGCTAACTAAACCCAACCAGTCAGTTTGTTGCAGCTGTTGCACTTTCACATCCTCTGCAGTCGTTATCGCTTCACAACCTCTGCCTCTTATTTAATTTCCCCTCTCGATTCCTCGTGGCTGTGTTTTATTGCAGTGTCTTTCCCTCCCATCATCAGGTCGGGTCGGCACGCCTCACTTCATGGCCCCGGAGGTGGTGAAGAGGGAACCGTACGGTAAACCCGTGGATGTGTGGGGCTGTGGGGTCATCCTCTTCATCCTGCTCTCCGGCTGCCTCCCTTTTTACGGCACCAAGGAGCGCCTGTTTGAGGCCATCATTAAGGGCAAATACAAGGTAATGCATCAATGTTTTTGAAAGTGTCATAAACAAAGAGTCATACTAGTAGACGTTAAAGTTACACAAATCACTGGCCCATCATTATTTTACTCAATGTCCCTTAGCTGTTCAAATGTCACTTGAGGAGGTCAAGGCGTGATTTGGTTTTGTTACGTCTTAAAAAAATAAAAACACTTTAGAAGACGGGCCAAAGCTGCAGTGTAGGTGTTAGAATGATGAAACCAGAGGCCAAACATTTAACCTGGACCTAACCTTATCCACTCCGCTGTGGAACTGTCCGTCTTTCTTGGTCAAAGTGGGCAAAATTGTTTGACTCAACTGTAAAATAAAAATCAGAAAATTGTGGTGTGCCTTTGCATTCAGTCTCCCATCACTACCTTGTTCATTTCTAAAGATCTGAGTGGTAGGAGATCTTCTTTAAAACATCGCTTTAAGTTTTTTTTTTTTTTTTTTTTTTTTATCTATATTTTGTTCTGGACCTTGACTAGGCCATTCCCACACAGGTCTATCGTTAACCAAAGCAGCTCTAGCTCCGTTTCTAGGGTTGCTATAGGGTCATGATATAGGATGAAGCTTTGCTTCCGTCTGTATTTGGACATAACACTGATCATGACACAACTACCATCATGTGGTGGCGATTATGAAGGGCAACTTGTTCTGTTTTTCGCCATATGAGGCCAAAATCGTGATCATCTAAGCAGGCAACCTTCTTTCGCATGTTCGTGGTTTTCTAGATGTCCCTTGCGGTGAACAAGACTTCTTCTTATTGCTTTCTTCTAAGAGTCGCAAGCATTTTCAAAATTTAAATTTTTTTCCTTGTCTTGGCATCAAGCTTCAGGTGATTCTGAACATGTTTATGCAGATGAACCCTCGCCAGTGGGCTCACATCTCTGAGAGCGCCAAGGACCTGGTGAGGCGCATGCTGATGCTGGACCCTGCAGAGAGAATCACAGTCTACGAGGCCCTGAACCACCCCTGGCTGAAGGTGAGCCACAAACTCACACACAGCTCCTGGTACAACTGGTGTTAAAATTGTTCTTAAATCAAATCAGCAACTCCAAAATAAGAATAAGGCAGAAGGGGAAAATGTTAGCTTTTCACAGTCACCTTTCTGACACGGCTTCTTTTTGATGCCGACTCAAAAAACACTTCCTCCCACTCAAAACCACAGCGCTGCTTTCACATCCGTACGGCTGCAGCCTCATCTGCTTTTTCTCTCTGCGCGTTTCCAACTCTAGGAGAGGGACAGGTACGCCTACAAGATCCACCTGCCGGAGACGGTGGAGCAGCTGAGGAAGTTCAACGCCAGGAGGAAGCTGAAGGTCAGCAGACTGCTGATTTTGAAGCCTAGATTAGAAACTAGCAGGATCAGCATGATTGGTGATAAGAGGAAGTGACACCGCCACTGTTCTGCGCAGCTGCCTTCAATAACCCACATTTTGATTCTTGGCAAAAGCTTTTCTCTGAAAGAGTTAAAAAAAAAAAAAGTACACGCGCTTGAGGTTTCATACACCACACATACGAGGGTGCAGGGTCTGCACAGGTTTCGTGTAATACCCGTTTGATCTGCCGTCTATTTCCCAGGGTGCAGTGCTGGCTGCTGTTTCCAGCCACAAATTTAACTCCTACTATGGGGACCCTCCAGAGGAGCTCCATGACTTCTCAGATGACCCCACCTCCTCAGGTAAACCACACATAGCAGATGTTGCCACCTCATCTCTGAACGTTCTCGTTCTGCCCATCATATACACTTCAATGTGTGCAGCAAATAAAAACAAAACATCAATTTCAACACTTCTGGTTTCATCCCTGGTGTGACAATCAGCTGTAGCAACAGAACTTCTCAGTTTTAATGGAAACATATATATTACCCAACAGCCTCACTTCTCTGTCTCTGCCTCTGACTTTCACTTCCTGCAATAAGAAGTGTCTATATTGGCATATTGAAACTTGGGGTGTGTGTGTGTGTGTGTGTTCACATCCTGCAACAAAGAACAGGCGTGTTTTAGTGTCGCCTAATGAATGGCTCAGCCAGACAAACTAAAAGCATCAAACGTGTCTGTCCTGCTGAGGTCGGCACTCTGTAGCAACCACACTTCCTTGAGGTTTATTTTAGCGCCTGCAGAGCTTCAGACAGGTTCACCAGCTCTAGATCCCTCTGTTTTCCCTCAAACTCTAAATCCACATTTTGCAGCAAACCTCCTCTAATTTTAGCCTCTCTTTTTTGTGGTGTTCTGTTTTTTTTTCTGCTCTGCTGTCTGTAGGACTGCTAGCTGCTGAAAGTACGTATCCCCCTCCTACCCATCCTTAGAGTGTTCTCATAGCACCATTTTGCATTATAGATGCATTTTCCTTCATGTTGGTGTTGAATGATGCAAACACTAACTCCATCCTCCTGTGTCTCCCTCAGCATTTATTTTTCTCTCCCTTTTGAGAAATCTGATGTAACCTTTTTTCTTTGATTCCAAATGCTTTTCCTCTGAACTATAAAGATGATTTGTTGTTTACATGCATCTTTAGAAAAACCTTAAGAACAGTATTCTTCAGTTTAGATATGAATTTGCTTTATATTAATCATGTGATGCATGTAAACACACATGTACAATGTTTTCATACTGTTATTAATGAGTGAATTCGCATGCTTGCTCCTGCTGTATTTTTGTTTTTGCCTTAAATGCAACACTGGTGCTAAATTATTAAATTAGACTTTTTTTATATCATCTCTTCAGCTGCATTTTGTGCAAAATTTTATTGTAAACTTGGGGAAAATGTTGATCTAAGCATTTAACAGAACTTCTTTAATTTATTATTTTTTTTTTTTACTTCGTTCATCTAACATCATCCATTATGACGCCACCTTTAAGCTGAGTTAATATATGTGACTGGATACATTTTTAAATAATTGCTCTTTTGGAGCTTTGGATATAGCATCTTGTAAAAAGTATTCATACTTCTAGAACTTTTGCACAAAGTTTTTGCAACCTTTGCAATTCAAAGAGTCACTTTTGACCTCACTGCTACAAAGTGAAATTTGTTTGTAGCTGCAAAAAAGGAAGAAATTATATACACATTTAATGAAATGTGTAATTTTGAAGTTGACCTAAAATGCTTGGTTCATCATAGCAAGAGAAAAAAAGACAGCTGATTGAACTTTTTCCATAAATATAGAAAATGAACTAGTGTCCGTAGCCCATTTAACCTAAAGCACGTAGTTTGAAGATATTTTTAAAGGCTTCTGTTGGTATTTTATGCTTAAAAACATACAACATAAAATAACTTCTAAAATTACATTCTCTTTTTGCTTTCACTATTAAAAACACTTCTTCTTTGGTTTTATGAGTCACATGCAATCCTTACATTGCAAAAAATGGCCTAAGGCAAAAGGCCAAACAAGCAGACCATTAGAGAAGCAAACAAGAGAAAATTTGAGGTTGAACTGTAGAAGTCATTATTTCTTGTTACCAGTTTGTCATACAAAATACATTAATGTGATAAAAGTTCAAGGTGTGTGAATACTGTTTGATGTATTTAGCTGCTTTGTGCAGTTTAAGGTTTATCTTAGAGGGCATGTGTTCCAGAATCCATAAAGCAGATCCCAACTCTTTCCTAATTTATCTTCCACATATTTTTCTTGAGTGTATTGCCCACTGCCCCTCACCCAAACTGTGACTTTTTGAAGTGACTTTCCTCTGACTTTTCTATTGATGCCATGTACCGCTGTTTCTCTGGTTTTGCTGCATGTATGGGGGATGCAGCAGGTACTTGGGGGTTAAATAGTTTTGTGTGTGTGTGTATGTTTTTCTGCGTTGTGACTCCTTACTTTTGTTCTTTTCTTTGTGTGGCACTTTTTCCTTTTGCTCGTTTGTAGATGTTGTTGCAACCTTTGTATATGTGACTAGATGTTAGGTGTTTTTGTGTTTGTCTAGTGCTGAATGCTCTATGTTTGTGAATGTTTATGTGTGGCTACAGTCAGGATGATGGTATAATGTGTGCATGCATGTGTGCTCAGGGGCAGTATCGCAGGTTTTGGACAGTTTAGAGGAGATTCATGCGTTGACGGACTGCAGTGAGAAAGACATGGACTTCCTGCACAGCGTCTTCCAGGATCAGCACCTCCACACCCTGTTAGATGTGAGTTAATCTCAACCGTTTTCCTCTGTAATATCAAAACTGTCCACTAGGTGTCAGAATCGATCAGGAATATGTTTCAATTGTTGCTATGTTTGGCCTGTATTGTCATCATTATGTTTTTCAGCTGTATGACAAAATCAACACCAGGTCGTCCCCTCAGATTAGAAACCCTCCAAGTGACGGAGTGCAGAGAGCCAAAGAGGTGAGGCAGTCGATTTTCACACACTACCCATTTTATTAGATAAAAGCTTCAAAATAACACACCTAATGTCTGCACAGGTACTGGAAACCATTGCCTGTTACCCAGAGAACATGGAAGCCAAGGAGCTCAGGAGGATCCTCACGCAGCCGCACTTCATGGTGGGATCATTTAGCACAACCTCCACTCCTAATTCTCAAAGAGATCCATGTTGTGTTGAATGTGGGCTTATTGGTGTGTGTTACTGCGACCCGGTGTGTCAGACGCCAAGGCTCTTTTGACAATCCACACAAAGCTGCTTAGCACCTGAGCTTGGCGAAGCCCCAGTGGGTGATAGACGCATGCAGAGGAAGCGACGCACAGAGCGAGTCATTAGGTGCTCTGCCGTAAACCTGATCACGGTTTTGCTGTCAGAACCGCCGTGATAAACGAGGGACTATTATAGGGCCTGAACAGACCCGAGGCGGACACTGTTGAGGTTGGAATCTGTGAAGAAATCAAGGTAGTAAAATGGCTTAGTGGCTTGTTTTAAACTGTTTATTCAGTTGTGTAGATATGTGGTTTATTTGTGTAAACTATAAGGCTAATGGTTGTCTTACGCTGCTGTAGTGGCATCATAAGGTGTATCCCTGCGCTGATCCAGTGTGTGACACTTGCCAAAGCCGTCACGCTTCAGATTTGGTTCAATCCAATTAGGCCGCTCTGCTCTCTGACCTGAACAGACTCGAATTGTCATCCCGACAGACATTTTACCTCTGCTCCTAGCAGAGTGAATGCAAAAGGATTTAAAGTGGCAGCACGAGGAAAAACATGCCTCTGCTAATGTTACGTAGTGAGGCAAACGGCTATGACTTGGAATATCTGGTTGTTACTCTGTGATCTCAGCCTTCTGGATGATCTCTGCCCACCCAGGCTCTGCTGCAGACCCATGATGTGGTGGCGCACGAGGTTTACAGCGACGAGGCTCTGAGGGTCACCCCGCCACCCACTTCCCCTTATCTGAACGGAGACTCCCCAGACAGCACCAACGGGGACATGGACCTGGAGAACGTGACCAGGGTCCGGCTGGTCCAGTTCCAGAAAAACACTGACGAGCCAATGGTTTGTAAACAGAAACACGTTTTACGTTTCATCAATATGATCTTCTGTTATTGACCTCTGTTGCTCTTCCTGTTGTAGGGCATTACTCTTAAAATGAATGACCTCAACCACTGTATTGTGGCACGTATCATGCATGGTGGAATGATTCACAGACAAGGTATGTGCTCTTTAGAGTTTATCTAAGTCTTTTCAATCTGGATCTATTTTAATTGTGTTTCTTCCTCAGGGACGCTGCATGTTGGAGATGAGATTCGAGAGATCAATAGCATCAGCGTAGCCAATCAGACGGTAGAACAGCTGCAGAAGATGCTGGTACGTCATATCACCCAAGTTAAATCTTTAAAATGATATTTGTCCAGCATGATGTATAGAATGAAGTGAGGGTTTTTTTTTAGCACTAAGTGTTAGAGAAAATTATTTTCTGTGAGAATAATTCATAAGCACCACAAAATGTATTGGTAAGATCTGTAATTTGTTCAGCTGAAGTTTAGAAAACACAAGTGTTAGTTCCAGAAAATTAACTACTAGTTTTATCAAACCTCCTAGAAATTTTGAGTAAGTTGTATATCGAACTCTCTTACCTCCAGGCAAAAAAAAAAACTAACAATAGTTAGCGGTTAGGCTATGTGTTATGTAGTGCTGCCAAGATGTGGATTTGCAAATTTCAGTGATGATAGTTTTTTTTCTTGTGCTTGAATGTTGAAATAATGTAATCTGATCTCAACAGAGGGAAATGAGAGGCAGCATCACTTTTAAGATTGTACCGAGTTACCGCTCCCAGTCAATGTCATGCGAGGTACGGCAGACAGAATGAAGGTTTTCTTTCTTATGTCTGATGGGGAAATAATTAGTTTTTTTGATTTGCTGTTGCAGAAGGAGTCGCCAGATTTGTCTCGTCAGTCACCTGCAAACGGTCATGCTAGTGTCACCAGCTCCATCCTGGTATGTTTGACTCTCATTTTCTCTCTTCAAACATGTTTTATTTTAGAAGGATACAACAGCTTATGAGAAAAGTGTATCAAAATAAAAGCATACATTATTTGACAGCATATTTTCGTTCCCCCTCAGGATTTGCCTTCGACGATTCAGCCCAAAGGCCGTCAGGTAAAACTCGCTGTTCTATCTCAGGATAGCTGCACTCTAGTCTGTCGGTTCCTCTCCTTGCCTTTCAAATTGCAATTTTTCTAAATGTGTACACAAGGCGGGCTTCTTTGATTGTATTCCAACATCACACACACAGACGTATAAAATGCAGTACGGATATTTATACATAACATCCTCTTATGGGTCCCCATCACACTTCTTTTGTTTATGAGCGCCAATTTTCTTTTTCTACTGCATGATACATGTGTGTGTGATGCTCTCAACCCCTTAGATCACCAGACCTGCCATCAAGGACAAATTGTCCATCAAGGTAAGAAGTAAAACCAAGTGGATCCCCCCCTCACTCCCACCGTTTTTTTGTAGAAGTAGATCCCAGCCCCCATTTCACTCTGCACAGTTTGGTACGTCATCACAGTGTTGTTCTGATCCCGTGCTGCTTCTCAAACCTTCACTAGTGGTCATGATAGGCCACAAACAATTGGTGCACACGCCATCAACCCAAACGGACACATTCGCAGGCAAAGACGCAGAACAGCTCTTCGTACAATCATCTCTGTCCATGTGTGCGCTTCTCTTCCTGCTTCGGCTTATATACACCTGAGCTTCCAGTAGCTTTCTTTCTTCTTAACAATTTTGCAGTTCTTTTTTTTGCTGTTTTTATATGAGCAGCTTTGCAAATCCTCTTCTCTCATGGCTGCAGGACCATTCTGTGCCACATCAGTAGGTAAAACACTCGGATCTCTCTGTGTTGCGCCCGCAGATTTACGTACGCGCTCAGTTTGAGTACGACCCGGCGAAGGATGACCTTATTCCTTGTAAGGAGGCGGGCATTCGCTTCCGTGTTGGCGATATCATCCAGATCATCTCCAAGGACGACCACAACTGGTGGCAGGGAAAGCTGGAGAACACCAAGAACGGCACGGCCGGCCTCATCCCCTCGCCTGAGCTGCAAGAGTGGTGAGAACAATTTTTTTTAAAAAGTATTGGAAATTCTGTAAAGATGATTAAAATATGTAGACATAAATTTATGTTAAAGTTACTTTGCATTTGTGTCTTCAGGCGTGTAGCGTGTATAGCTATGGAGAAAACCAAGCAGGAGCAGCAGGCCAGCTGCACCTGGTTTGGCAAAAAGAAGAAACAATACAAAGATAAATATCTGGCCAAGCACAATGCAGGTAAGAAAAACCACTACCTCTTTTTAACTTGCCCGAATGTTCATACAATAATATTATGTAAAGATTAAGTAGTGAAAAGTTAGTCTTGTGAGACAGGATTTGACCTCTTTGTGCTTCTCAGTAGTGCCAGTTGTTTTAACGATGCAGTGAAGTATAGCAGGTCCAATCACATTGCTGCATTTAGAAACGGTTCAGACTGCATGTGTGTGTTTTCCCTCTGAATGCCCTGCTCTATGCTGCCGAGTTATTCAGTGACTAACAGCTTGTGCTGTTGACAGTTTGTTGTTAATGTGTTTTTAGTTGAATTGTTGTTCTTTTATTAACCCTTCCGCTCCCACCCCTTTGTCCATATTTCATGCTGTCTCTTACCCAATGACATGGCTGCATGTAAGTAAAGTTCTGTGTTCTTCCTTCTCTTTACTCTTACTTTGTCCTTTTTCCTAATGTTTCCTTGACTTTGAGTGAGGACTGCTTTGTTATGAGATGCTCAGATGTGATTTGTTAAAAGCAATGTGATTCAGATTGATCTGGTTTTCAATCTGACTGAGGTTTAGTTGCAAATAGGACTGATTAAGTACTTGATCGGGGCTTCATTGTTTTTGATATAACTAGTTATTAAATATATATACCATGCTAATGTAGCCTTTTTCCTCTTTTCTTCAGTGTTTGATCAACTAGATCTGGTGACATATGAGGAAGTCGTCAAGCTGCCATCGTTCAAGAGGAAAACACTTGTCTTGCTTGGTAAAAAACTGAAACAAGATGTAAATTTGTTTTAAGTCATAATTACCTGTAACGAACGCTTGAAGTAAATTAACTTGTGCTCTGTTGTTATGACTTTTATTAATCTAATTACTTCAAAATATTTCTGTGGTGTTTTTCTGTGTAGTTTATCAGAATCCATCAGTAAACTAATTCCAAAATGGGTCACAGTTTACTAATTAGTGTTTGTTTCTGAAATTTTACATGGAAGCTACAACTTGCGTGCACAGTGTAGTTTGTCCAATTAAAAAGTGAGCAGAGTATTGTTTAATTATAGATACAATCTGAAGCAAAAATTCACAATTTCTCCCGCATTCTTTGTTTCCAACTATTTAATTCAGACATTTACTGCTTCACTGGGTTGTTGTTGTGGCCCATAGTATTTTTCCTCAACATTTGTTTCCTCTGTTAATTTCTTCTTCAACTGAACTAAAACCACTTTTAACAGTAACACATTAAAGGACTTCTGCAAATAGCAGAGCAATGTTAACTGTTAAATGAATCCTCTAATGTCTTGTGTGAACATTCAGGTGCTCATGGTGTGGGAAGGCGGCACATCAAGAACACACTCATTGCCAAACACCCAGACCGCTTTGCCTATCCAATTCCTCGTAAGTACATGCAGATGTTTTAGGTGGGTTTTGCAACCTGGCCTTGAATTGATGCCCACCTATTTGTCTCTCGGCTCAGACACCACTCGGCCTCCCAAGAAGGACGAGGAGAACGGAAAGAACTACTACTTTGTGTCTCATGACCAGATGATGCAAGACATCAGCAACAACGATTACCTGGAGTACGGCAGCCATGAGGACGCCATGTACGGAACCAGACTGGAGACCATCAGGCAAATCCACGGTCAGGGCATGATCGCCATCCTGGATGTGGAGCCGCAGGTAATCCAGGAGGGCGTTCCTGTCAAAAATAAAAAACTTGAATACAAGAAAAAGTCATTGTCGCCTATCAATCTGGAAAGGATTAAAACGACATTTCCAAATTGAAACTATGACCCTTAAGTTCTCCTCTGAAAAATAAGTAAAATTTGATGTTGTATTCACTCAGTTATAATAATCTGATGTTAAAAATGTTTCAATCTAAAATATTGATGACCAAAAAAAAGCAAAAACAAGCAATGTAGAGGAGATGATATACTGTTTTCTCAAAACTGCTGGAGAGAGACAGTTAATTTCTTTTGAAATATTTCATTTAGCAACATTGACAACCTGGCATTAAAAATGAAGTAAGAAAGATGTGAGTGACTTACTTTGGCTCTGGGGCAGCCTTCACAATAGATAATAAATATGCAAATGAAACCCTTTTAGTTCTAAAAACTGCATGTGAACCTGATAATTTTTTCAGGAACATTTAGTCCTCTAATGGCAGTTTATTTTAAAATCCCGTCTTTTGGTTGTAACAGAGACGACCAAGAGACCTATTAGCAAAAACAAAACGAATCTTATCGCTAATAGGAAGTCTATGCAGGTGTCATTAATTTGACGTCGGCCTTCTGTCAGTGAGACAGATTAACATCTTTAAGTCGAGCTTTTTCTTCCCCATCAGGCATTAAAGATCCTGAGGACCGCAGAGTTTGCTCCGTATGTTGTTTTCGTTGCGGCCCCCACCATCACCCCGGGCATGACTGAGGTACGGTCTCCCATAACATCACTGATCCTGCTTCTTTACATGCGTCCTACTTCTTAGTTTGGATTCAAAAACAATTCATCAATTATTGAGATTAAAGGAATATCTTGTCTTAAGAGAATCAAGGTGCCAACTGAATTCAAACAAAGAAAACAACTGTTAAGGCACCTTTTGCTAACCTTTTTCTTTCTTTCATGCTTTATTTCTCTATAAATATCCTGCTTGTTTTAAGCATGTTTGTATTTTCTTCTGCATGCTTTTTATCACTTGCACCTAAGATTCCAAAGTGGTGCAGAAAATTGCCTGTAAGTATGGATGTGAGAGTTTTGTGTCTGTAGTGACATTTGTTGTTTGTATTTCTCAAAAGGTTCCATTAGACCCTTATTGTGTGACTTGTAGCGTTACTGTTTCCTCTGAATACATGTTATCCCTCAACATTAAGGGAATTTTGAACGTTTCCCCAGCAGGTAAATTGCAATCAGAGTTGATGACATGTTGTCTATTCTGTCCTCCACCCCACAGGACGACTCCCTCCAGAGGCTCCAGAAGGAGTCAGAGATGCTACAGCGAACCTACGCTCACTATTTCGATCAGACCATCATCAACAACGAGATCGACGACACCATTCGCCTGCTGGAGGAGGCCGTGGACCTGGTGTCCAGCACCGCTCAGTGGGTTCCCGTCTCCTGGGTCTACTGACAAACATCCTCCCTGTCCTCCTCCCTTCACCAGAAATCTGAAGTCTGTCGCTTCCTTGACTCGCGTCTCTCATTAGTCTCGTTTCTGTAGATAAACTGATGTTTAAAAAGTGGGGAAATGAAGAACAATGACTGCACACTTCATCCCACCTCCTACCCATCTCTCTCAATAGCCTGAAAGGCTCATTGACATGTACATATATACATATGCGTGTATATATAAATAAAACTACATGAATATGGTTCTGTCCTCATAGTCGAAGGTGGGGAGTGGTGGAGCAGTGTAGTAGATATTTTGTAATTTTCATTTTGTAATCGATGGATGGATGAAAATATTGGAAAAGGCAATAGCAAGCATGACCATAAAACAGTCCTATGGAGTTGCCTGTGTGTGTGTTGGCCTTTTAAAGGCACTTCTTGTGGTACTGTGTGTTCTCTCTAACATCCCCCCAGACCCTTGGCCTCTGTGACAAACAAGCCGACCTTTGAAGCACATCTGAAGCTGCTACCGTGGCGACAACTCCCTGAGCTCTCAGCGTAGGTTTGATTGAAGGAAAAAGCACTGCAAACCGGTTCTCTACCCCCCATTATCTATTATTTCACTGACCCTCTGTGCCTTTCAGCCTGTTGAAGGAGCACACTGCATCCCTCTGTTGCTGTTGTTTCATGCCTCCCCTGACAAACCACTGACGGTCTATTGTTTACATGTTGGTTTGCACAAAATGGACAATGAAGAAATATACACAGAAAGCGTACATTTTGTCACCTTGGTTTTGATTTTATTCTGCCCTCTTCCCTACAACGCAATCAGGAGGTACCGACACGATTCCTTAAGACACAATCAGCAGATGAAAAGCACCGACTTTAACAAAGATGGGCTCTAAAACTGGAAGATGACCCAAAACCCAAAGGAGAACCTGCCTTACCAGATCCTGGAGGGGGCGGAAAACGTTCTTACCACCTATGCACACCCCTGGTTTCTGCCAGGCAGACTGCCACGACCGTGTTCTTCTAGCCCAACAGACAGCCATTGCTTGTTAAAATGACAGAAAAGAGCTTTCAGCCCTAAAGCCACCGATTCAGAACTGTTACCTGTTGTCTTTAAAAATATGAAAAGTATTCTTGTTTTGGAGGCAAGAAAATAATTTTGTGTGTAAATGTCTCTATGGTGCGTACGTCATACGAGTGAATTACCAAGAGCCAGTGTATATTAACCCTGAAAAGAAGCTCAGTATGTGACATAACTTTCTCACACTTTACCAAAAGTGGCACAGCGCTCCCCTACCTGCAGTCAGAAGGAGGCCTGATGACATCAAATCTAAAGAGTTATTTGAACTTGTGGTGTAGCAGCTGTTCTGGCCACTTTCAGTGTGGTGTTTTCTTTCATGTCCTGTGTAAATTACCTCTGCAACGACAGAAGCAGCTCCTCTGGAAAAAAAAATGTTGTTCTTTTTGTTATTTCATTTTTAAAGAAAATATATTTCCTTTTACGTGTTTAAAGTAAAATGCATTGTCTTCCTTTTTTTTCCAGTGCAAGTTAATGTGTGGCGTACTTTCTGCAGTAGCTACCTTAAACAATACTTTTATTCAAACGTGAACATCACAAGCACTTGGTCAGGTAATTATGGTAGTGTGAGGGGAAAACATACTACTGTTTGTTTCCTGCAACCATGAAAATAAAATCAAAACCAATCAAACTTACTTAAAGAAGATATAAAGTAGGCTAAAAGATATATATATATATATATATATATATATAAGAGCAGTTGTGACAAAATGAACACAGTGGGTGTACATTTGGGTGATATTTAAATATTTTACTATTAACAGTATGACTTCTATGCAGAATCTTTAGACACTTCTCGAATCTTATTAAATATTTTTTCAGCAATAACCAAATGTATTTCCAGCAAATATCATTGAAGATATTGTCTCAAAGTAAAGTAAAAGCTGGTTTGGTTATATGATCTCTTATGGTTAGTTCTTCAAACATTTATTAGTTTTTGTACTAAAAAGTGGGTCAGTTCCCAATAAATAATTGTTGAAGATAGGAAGACAACATTTTCACCCCAGAAGGAATAGCATCAATTCATTATGGGCAGTACAGGAAATTATTTGGTCAGAAATTGATTATATTTTTCAGTATAAAAATATAATCTTTGTTGAAAAGTTGATGTACACAAACAATACCTCTGTCCAACCATTTTCAAAGAAAAATACATTCATGTCTTTGTTATTCCAAATGTAGTATTTGTGTGGGAAGAAGTTATGTTTCTATATCAAAATCCAGCATAGCAATAGCTGTTTATGGAAACTGGAAAGTTTAACTTGGATTTTTTTCAATACTATAGTTACATCTTAAAAGAAAAGATAAACCACCTAAAGCCTGAACTACATAGGTTGGAATAAAGTTCCACAGAGTTTGGATTTAGAAGATACCTTTTGATCCACTTAATTTTAATCTTATACATTAAATCCACCAATGCCCAACTTATTTTTCATTACATTTTTCAGAATAAGATTAATCTTTTTTCTTCCAAATAAAATCAAATAATATGTTGTCTACTTTTGAACTGATTTTATTGGAAAGCTCAAGTGCTGAACTCGCACATACCAGACTAGAAAGACCTTTAGCTTTAGGGAGCAATACCTGACCAGAGATGGATAAGTCTCTCTGTAACCACTATTGCAAAGGGGTAATAACTACTGACCCTTTGCGCTGGGTATGTTCTGGAGAGCATGGGTCATGATCTCCAGAACAAAACCCATTATGGACATTGTTTTAAAGTCCATCATGGACATCACAACAACCAATGTGCTCCTTTAAAGCTAGTCTAAAAACAGCTGTCTGTAACCTACTATTGGCACTACAAAGTTGATTTCACTTTAAAAATGGTGCTGCACAAACAGAAGGATAGAAACTACGCTTGTCTATTTTGTTTAACCATGTTAACATGGTTTTCAAATTTCCACATGGAAAAATCTCACTTGATGCACATTTGTGGTATTTGTAGATGTTCAAGTGCCTACCTAGCTTCACACAATGGATTGAGTTTGCACTTAGAGCATATTGATTGAGCCATGACCAGGACTTGAACCCAGTCTTATAGTGTCCACAGAGCTGACGCAATCCACTATGCCAACCAAGCATCTTACAATCCTGGTGCAAAAACTTCTACAAATACCCCAACATAGGCTTTTCAGATTAAATTTTAAACCTTGCCGTGAGTAAGACTTGAATCCACTCTTATTGTGCCCGAAACACAGATGCAAACCATTGTGCCAAACAAGCACAATGGTTTTCACATGTAAAACTGAATTTGTAGTATATGTAGAAGTTCACATGCTTGGTTGGCTCAATGGATGAGAGACTGTGTTTTGGACCCGAAGGTTGTGAATTCAAAACCAGCTTAAGGCACAGTTTTACAATTTCAAATGTAAAACTGAATTTGTGGTATTTGTAGAACTTCGAACATCAATTTTGCCAAGTGCTTGGTTGGCATACTTGGATAGAGACTGAGGTTTTGGACCCGATGGTTCTGAGTTCAAGACCAGCTTAAGGAATCGACAGTCTGTATCCAGAGTGAGAGTAGGGAGAGGGCCTGGTGGAGTGGTTGAGGGCAAGGGGCAGTGGGCATTTGAGAGCTTTCATGGGGGCATGGATAAAGGGGAAGAGGATGATGCATGCGCTCACTTTTCCTGCCCCACTACCTGCGTCCATTACATTTACACGGGTCTGCTGGCTGTGATCTTCCTGGATGAAGGAGAGGAGAGGGTGCAGTATGCCAACCAAGCACAATTTAAAAAAAATTTGGTATGGTTTTAAAATTTCACATGTAAAACTGAATTTGTGGTATTTGTAGAAGTTCGGGCGTTAGTGCTGCCAGTTGCTTGTTTGGCGCACTGGATAGAGACTTTGTTTCGGACACGCTGGTTCTGAGTTCAAGACCTGCTTATGTCATGGTTTTAAAATTTCACATGTAAAAGTGACTTTGTAGTATTTGTAGAAGTTCGAGTGTTAATGTTACCAGTTGCTTGGTTGGCATACTGGATAGAGACTGCGGTTCCAGTTCCGAAGGTTCTGAGTTCAAGACCTGCTTAAGGAATGGACAGTCTGTATCCAGGGTGAGTGCAGGGGCACGGTGGAGTGGGTATTTGGGAGAGGACATGGGTAAAGCTCTTGCTTTTCCTGCCCCCTAACCTGCTGACTGTGATCTCCCTGGATGCCTGCTCTGCTCAGCGTTCCTGCCTGTCTGCTTACCGGGCCCGAAGTGGGGGGGAGTAAGAAGGAGAGGGCGGTGGAGTATGACAACCAAGCAACATTTTATTTATTTTTTATTTTTTTTTTTTAAAGTCAGTGTGAAATTTTAAAACCATTCTGTAAGCAGGTCTTGAACTCAGAACCATTGGAACTGGAACCACAGTCTCTATCCAGTATGCCAACCAAGCAACTGGCAACATTAACGCTCGAACTTCTACAAATACCACAAATTCAGTTTTACATGTGAAATAATGTGTTAAGCAGGTCTTGAACTCAGAACCATGGGGACCGAAACACAGTCTCTTATCCATTGTGCCAACAAAGCAAAGGCAACCTTAATGCTCGAACTTCTACAAATACCACAAATTCAATTTTACATGTGAAATTGTAAAATAATGTGTTAAGCAGGTCTTGAACTCAGAACCATCAAGACAGAAACACAGTCTCTTATCCATTGTGCCAACCAAGCAACTGGCAACATTAGCGCTCAAACTTCTACAAATACCACAAATTCAGTTTTACATGTGAAATTGTAAAACCGTGCCTTAAGCAGGTCTTGAACTCAGAACCATCAGGACCGAAGCACAGTCTCTACCCAGTGTGCCAAACAAGCAACTGGCAACCTTGGCGCTCAAACTTCTCCAGTCTGACAGTTTCTTGTCTTTCATACTTGGTGACTGATGCTTTAACCTGTAGACCACACAATCTTACACAGTCTTCTACTGTTTGATTGACATATGTTGAGGTGTTTTGATCTTCATGCAACAAGTGACAGATGAATGACTTTCAGTGTAGTTTCACTGCTCATTGAGTGACAGGTTTAACTAATGACTCTCAGTTTAAAGTTGTGACTCCCTGCACCACCACACCTGGATTGACTGGTTTAATTTGATGTTCTTCAAAGTTTTAATTATCATTCAAGATTGTGTCACATTTCACCAACAAGACAATTCATAATGCTTTACATCATAAAGACACAAAACTACACAATCATGAAAACACCACCCAGTAAACAATTGAAAAAACCAAGTAACCAAGTCAAAATTAAGGCTGATAGTTCTTTTTGCTGGTTTTTAAGCAAAAACTCGAAAACAGGACTATCGGCTGTATCAGCAAAAAAAGCTCTGAAATCGGTGCATTCCTGGAGTGAAAATAGATTGATAAATTAACAACATATTTAAGCAGAAATCTTGTTTTTCTGATCATATAGCCTTAATTTTGACTGATATTGATGAACTTTGTGTTTAAATCTAAAAATCCCAAATTACTCATGAATATCCACTTAATTTTCAGCCCAAGATCAGGAGTTGAACCAACATTCTTTGTACCTGAGGTCTGACACCGTAACCTGTGGACCACATGACCTTTTACATGTTAGAAGTTTCTCGTGGCACATTTATCTTTTCTGCAGTCAATAGTGACTGAAAGAAGCTGACAAAATAAACAATATTTCCAGGATTTGAACCCTTGTCCTTCATACTTGATGTGTGATGCCATCTAGGATTTATTCCAACATTAAACTTTTTCCTTCAGTCAGATTCAAATTCACTGATTGATATCGAAGTTCAGCTACTCAAAAATTTGCTCTGTATTCTCCATTCATTCAAAACACAAATGATGTTTGGCCCAACAGAGAGAACAGAAGTAAAAGGTTCCAGCTGCATTAATAAAATGCAAAACCTTCTTCATTTAAAAACATAATAGAACTGGAGAACTTTGGAGAGTTTTGTTTATATCTAATAGTATTGTTAGCTCTATGTCCAATTTATTTCCAATATCTGCTTCATAAGGAACACATTCAACTTAGGTCGACAGGAAAAATGTTTACTTCCTCTTGTGGCGTTTGTATGCTTATGCTACTGTGCTTGCAGATCATATTCTCTAATTTCCTGTCAACTTTTAACATAACATTAAAACACCGTCCCAAATTAATGTGTTACTTTCCCCCCTTACTATAGAAATGAATCATTTCTGCATTTCTCAAATCGGTAACTTTCTTATTTTGGATTAAACAGATCAGCAATAACTTGTATGTGGCTTAATTTACCTCTAACTAAACTGATGAAGACTGGAAATTCTGGTCCATTTCTGCACTTCATACAGGCATTCATGACTCAGTTTATCTGTATAGTACAATAACAAAAAGTAAACATCAAAACAATCTAGACCTTTCCCATATGGCTGTAAGATATTTGGTTTTTAAGAAATAAATTCCTTGGAATTCAGTTTTAATGAATGTTAAGCAGGGCTGCACAGTTGGTAGCACTATTGCCTTGCAGCAAGAAGGTCCTGGGTTTGATTCCTGGCTGGGTGTCTTTCTGTATGGAGTTTGCATGTTCTCCCTGTGCATGCATGCGTACTCTGATTTCTAATCTACAGATTTTTGTATCTATATAACCTTTTCACTTACTAAATTCAGCACTGGAAAAACGTTTCACAAAATATTCTTATTAAATGAGTAAAACATGTAGTGGCACTACATAGACGCCAGATGACGCTAAAATATCTTCCCATAAAAGCCAAACAATTGCTAAAAGTGCAGTAAAGCCGGTGTTCTGACTTGTCACATGGACGTTTATGCACAGATTAATTTAATATTAAAGACTCTTTATTCTACCTTCAATTGTTGACCCGTCTTCATCTTCACAACGCGACTGTGGAATTGCTCTTTTAAAACACCTGGATGAGTTTGGGGGAGCGACGCTCCTTATTTGTCGTGATTGGCTGATTTTTCCTTCAATCGCACTATAGCGAGGAGCCATTGGCCCTGGTTGGGCGAAAGTATATTCAGTCCTTGTTCCTTGTATCATTCCACTTTCTTCACTTAAGAGTTGTTTGGATTCTTTTAGTGAGAATTTCATTGCAATGAATATATATATTTTTCTAATTAAAAAATAAATACTTTCCTACTGTATATCTGCAAGCAAATTGTAAGAACCAAATCCATAATGATTAATCTATTTCAAAGAAACACCCCAATTACAGGCTCTAAAAGGATAAAAGATTTTAGCTGGAGCAATTTGGACAAGTAATAAAACGGTTTTATTCCCTCCATCATGTTCCATATTGTCTTCTGTTCTCAGCAAATGTCAATTGCGACATGCTTCCAGCAGATGGCAGCGTTTTACTGCACATTTCCTCCCACAGCCAAGTTCCCTTCTGCATATTTTTGGAGAAAAATTTTGGATTTCAAGTTCAGATTTCATCTTCCATTTTGATCAGCTGACACAGTAAATATAACACTATATTATATAGTGACAGGAACACTTTTGGAAAGTAAAAATCAAACTGAAGCGTGATCGTTGATCCAGGGAATTATGTTGTGCTGAACCATGGTGAGTGCAGGATTACCTCAAAAGTGGGTTAACAGCTGCCTGCATTGCCTCTGCAAACGCTCCCAGCTCTCTGTCTTTCTATCCATGCACAGACAATTGGCCTGGTTCTCAGAGTGGAAGACGTGTCACACAGGGCACAGGGCTGCTTATAACAAGACCCTGTGGGACACCGAGAAGAATGGCTGCTTTATCTGCCACAGTGACTAATACTCCTCACCAGTATGGATACAAAGCACCTGTTCTTGTGGTGTACGTCTGTTCTCACCACAGTAAATACCTTCACTCATCCACCGCTTTTGTTAAGGGAGCTTATTATGGTGTGACATTGTAATGAAGTGAAAATTAGCTTAGGAACCCCTCCATATGGCAGCAGCTCCAAATAAAACATCTGGCAGCTTTCTGTGTGCATCCAGATGTAGGGGTCTAATGGTATAGAGAGGAATGAACAATAAAACATACATGAATGCGTGTTGCAGGACGCAACTGATTGACTCCACTAATGCAATGATGTAAACATAAGGCGTCCTATCAAAATGATCTTCTAAAATCCCAAGATGAAACAGTGGTGGCAGCAGCATGGTGTTTTCATCAGCATTGACATAAAACATGTCCCAAAAATATAGAAGTTCAGCTGGTTTTGTAATGTAAAAACGTGAAAAAGCTGAAACTGGGCTTGTAGGAATGCTTTCTTTGGCTTGATTGGTCAGCTCCACTGACCTCTGCCACATTATCTATTAAAATTCTAATAAAAAAACAAAACAAAACAAAAAAAAACAAGGCAAATATATAATTGCATGCGTTATGTCTGGGAACCGTGTAGTGTTCATTGATTTTGCACAAACCTCACTTTTCAGAAGAGGAAGGATGCCCCTGGTGGTTGAGACGAATCACTGATGTAGAGCATGGTGCATCCTCTCTAATTAACATTGATTAAACAAGCACTAATTAGCACATTCATCTGAAACACACATGCTACATTATGTAGAACCTGACAGCAGTGCTGCTCCTCTGGACCAGACCAAGATAGCATGGGGTGACTTGAAAAGGGCCAAACAACTGAGTGTTTGAGTATTTTTGGATCTGCAAGGCAGAACCTTCCCAATTGCATGGAGTTTGCATGTTTGCCCTGTGCATGCGCGAGTTCTCTCTGGGTACTCCGGCTTCCTCCCACCATCCAATAACATGACTGTCAGGTTAATTGGTCTAAATTCTCCTTAGGTGTGACGGAGTGCACGGTTGTTTGTCCTGTCTGTCTCTGTGTTGCCCTGCGACAAACTGGCGACCTGTCCAGGTTGACCCTGCCTCTCACCCGAAATGTCTCGCTGGAGATAGGCACCCCTCCCGACCCCACTAGGGACAAGGATGTACAGAAAATGGATGGATGTACTAAAATATTGTTTTGTTTATTGCTGTCTTCTACATTCTAATGTTCTGAATTTGGGATTTTCATAAAAATTACCAAAAGTAAATCCATGCTTGCAAGTATCACACTGGATGAAACAAATTTATGGATCAGTACAAGAACATAAAACATTTAAATAAATGTATTTCCTAATGTAGAACTTGTGTGCCTGTTTGTTTGACAGTAATCAGGACAACAAGCATTTTATAGCGTTTCTCAATGCGTCGCAGCTCCCCTGATTTAATCCCATCTCAAAATGAGGTCAAGCTGATTCAGTCTCCAAGTGGAATAAGAAGACTTACTGATCGTTTTTTCAGGGCTTTCTTCTGGAAACAGAAGAGTTACGGCAGGCGCCAAAAATTGCGATCCGGTGCGTCGACAGCAGTCCATGAGGCCACTCAATAAACATGGAGAGCTGGATGATTACTTTTGTTCGTTTTACCAAATGAATACGTCACTTTCGCTCTGTCCAACCACATCACATACAGGACAGAGGAATGCCATCACCGTAAATGTGGTTTTATTATTAATAACAGTATCTCTTTTAATGAACATTGCAGATACATAATAGAAAATAAATCAGAAAACAGAGACATCGTCTCAAGTCATGAAAGTGCCTGGAATAACTGTGCTATATATTCTCATTAATATCAATCAACGTCATGACCTTTCCAATCAAAGCCTCATCACCACAAATGTTCTATTTATCATGAACCAAAGTGTTATTGTTGTCATATTCACAGAGCCTCTCAAAGCAAAGAAGACGTTGGAGTTGGACTCCAGTGAGGATTAGTGGTTACACTCTGAGAAACCTTGTGAATAATGACCAGCAGGTTCCATGAGCATGGCTCGATTGTCTTCATTTTAATATTGTAAAGGTTTTATTTACACATTTGCCATCTCTGAGGTCTCTGATCGGATGTTCAGAGTAGATGCTCCTGAACACATCGGTACTTCGCTTTTCCTTGAAGGGAACAGCGTGAAATAAAGGCTCTGATAAAAAAAAACAAACAAACAAAAAAAAAAAATTTCAAATGCAAATATGCTGGCTTACACCTCAATAAATTATATTAAAAAAACAACCCAGGCCTTTTCTAACATTTTACACAAAAGAAAGATTAGAAAGCAAAACATTAGAAGAGGGGAAAGGACAGCTTTTCATTTATGTTCTTACAAATTCATCACTTTGCATATTTCATGGCACAAAATGAATCGTCTGAGATGCTGAAGTTAATTCCTATGAGAACTGAAATGGTATGTGGCACAGGCGGATTCAGGAAATGGGGTCGTTGTCACGGGCGACGTGAGAACGGATCTTGACTGGATGGAGCGGTACCGATCAGGTAGTAAACAGATTTTTGTGGATGAGGTCTGTTGCATTTACCTTTGCTTTGGTCTAAAATTGTTTTACTATTTCATTAGCGTTATTCATTATATTTC
Source organism: Brachyrhaphis terrabensis (assembly GCA_903067065.1). NCBI lineage: Eukaryota > Metazoa > Chordata > Actinopteri > Cyprinodontiformes > Poeciliidae > Brachyrhaphis > Brachyrhaphis terrabensis. The sequence goes on along the minus strand of CAEGAG010104067.1, from coordinate 78,165 downwards.
ATTTTGAAAGATTTTATTCTAAAATGCTACTAATTTTAAATATCATTTAGATTATATTAATTGTTTATTAAATTAAACTATATCTCAAGTTAATTCAGAAATATTTAGCCATTTACACTTTTCATGAGGTCGGTGTTGAAAGTTGTTTTACAGTGCCTTGCAAAAAAGTCTTTTCCACATTTTGTCATGTCACAACCACAAATTCCTTTTCATGTAACTTAAGACTCAGTGTTGCATAATTATGAAGTGGGGGTGGATGTTTGTTTAACTTTTTTTTAATTTTTCAAATAAAATGTTAAAAGTGTGGCATGCATTTGCATTCCTTTTCCATTTGTATTTTGAGTTCAGCACCTCAGGTTGTACAGTCTTTTACCTGGACAATATTAGTTGCGGCTGTTGTTGGAAAGAGGCCATAAGATGTCCTATTTAAAGTTTGCCACAAGTTGTGTAAAAGAGACATCAAACTTGTATAAGTAGGTTCTCTTTTTGGCCAACATACAAAACATTACCTGGTGGAAAACCCTGACCATACTCCGTCCACTGGGAGACATGGTGGTGGCAGAATCATGCTGTAGGGACTCGATCCAGACTTTTTTTCCCTTCCACTTCACAATTTCACACTACTTTGTGTTGCTCTTTCACATAAAATTGCATAAAAAAAAGTAAAATACAAAAATAAAAATTTGTGGTTGCCAAAATGTGACGATTCAATGGGGGTGAACTGTTTTCAAGGCACTGTAGACGTTACGGAAAGAAATCTTTGTTTTGTACATTAGGAAACACTGAGTGCTGCCTTCTGGAGGGAAATGTGAGAACCCTGGGAGTACAATTCACCTGGGGATGGGAAACAAACAGGGCTTTCATTTAGCAGGAAATGGATAACTGAAACAATGATTTTAGCCCTGGACAGCCTTGTTTGGTCCTGTTGTGGAAACTGGGTTGAGTGATGATGGCTTTCTCCTTCATCCGCGCTGACATCATCGATAGATTCATTCCTACTAAACTGCTGCAATGACAATGAAATCAACAAATGTGATAGAAAAACTCTGCGGAGCTGTGAGTGGATTCAAAATGTCAAAACTCCCAACTTCACATGTTCGTATCATCTTACAATATAAGACGTTAATGAGTGATTTTTGTGAGCTAAGCAGTTCCACATAACAAAACAGGTTTCTTTTAATCCGTTTTCCCCATCGCTTCTATCAGAAATGTCATACATAGAACTTCTCTAAGCAAATATCCCTCAGTTACAAAAATATACTTTTCTTTTTTTCATAAAATAATACACAGAACTACTTTTCAGTGATATAATCTTCTGTTAAGGTAAATAGCAATGTTGCTCTTTAAAAGGAAATGTCGATGTGAAGAGATAGAGATGTGAAGCCTAGCACCATAGTCTTCTTTTTCCACAAGCATTCATTATCAGAGTTGAAAACCCAGTGCTGTCCCGTTGTCTGGACTCCAAATTTTGCATATTCTGGTTAAGCCCAAACCTATAATATCTCAGCCTTCTCCTGAGGGCTCCCTCCCAAGAAATAAAAAAACCCATCAAAAGCATTAGAAACTACACCAGCCAACAAATTAGGATAAAGGTAACAACAGTTCTACCAACACATCTTACAGGCCATTGCTTCACTTTAGTACAAACTGAAAACAAACAAGGAAAATGAAGATTCCCAACTGATAAGGAAACATAAAGAAACAAGTCCCAAACACTGTTGCTACAAAGAATTAGAAAAACGTATGTACAGGACCCTGTTTTCCTCGACTCTCGCGGTAAATTAGGACAGGTGTTGGCTTGTGTTACTTGAGTGTTTTTACAGGCATACAAAAAAAGTTCTCCTTGCTTCTTTTTTTTCTTCTCTTTTGTGGTTCAACTTTAACAAAAGCTCTTATTGGACTAAAACAAAACAAGAATTTTTCAGCTCCCGTTTTGTCCACTGTGTCTGATGTTTCATCTCTCCTGTCCCTTTCCCACATGTTATCTCCTGGTGCAAATGTAACAGCAGCAAGTATCTTAGTGCCATTCAGCTCCGTTCGGCTCTGGTGGATTTAGGGTCTGACTGCCGGCGGCTAGTCCCCCCTGTGACGGATGTCGTCCGGATCCGGACCCGCCTGGCACCGGCTCTGTCACCAGATTACGCTGGATATACTGGTCTCTCTGGGAAGCAGCGGCAGCATGGCGTTATTGCCGTGACCCTCCTCCACGCTCTGCTGGCGTGGCGACTTGGACTGCGGCCGCTGTCCGTTGATGAGGGTCATGGGGATGTTGCAGTAGGTGTGCTGGTTGCCTAGCGAGGACAGTGGCGGGAGCGTGCCGCTTGGTGGCAGGTCGTAGTCGTAGCTACGGTAATAGTGTTTCTGCCTCATCTGGGTGTGGCACGAGTTGTGAAAGGTCGAACGCAAGTCTGGGTGTGCCGTCGCCATGGCGGTGGAGGTGGCCGCTGCCATGGAGATGGCCGAAACAGTCTGGAGCTCGCCGAAGGCGCCCTGCTCGCTCACGTCCAGCACCTGCTCGTGGGAGATGCTCAGGGGCTCCATGCGTTTGAAGGGCATCTCGTAGAGCAGCTGCTTCCAGAACTTGGAGGTGAGCTTGTTGCTGGACGGCCCGCGCCACTTGATGACCGTCAGCATTTTGATGGTGTGTTTTAGGGCCTCCACTTCCTGGTAGTTCATGATGCCTCGGAGCTCGGCGCACTCGATCAGGATGACTTTGATCTCGCCAGTCACCAGCATGTTGCGTAGCCGCGTCTCCAGTTCAAAGATGCTCCACCCCCTCCGCACCACGTAGCTGGGTGTCATGACGATGATGAGTCGCTTGCTCTGGTCCACGCAGCGCGCTACGTCCTCGATGTAGGCTGGATCGACCAGGACAGAGAGACACATTCGTCACTTTGGTGGAAAACTCAAAGCATTTGATCATTTCTACTTCCTTATGTTTGTATTTCATCTAAACAGACTTTAAGTTAAACTTTGATGTAAATGTGAAAAACAATATTACACAGGGTACAAGAACTCTCTTTGGCCTCACCTCAAGTTTTTATAAGGCTACTCCATTATAGTTATCAAAACTTTATCAAGCATACAACTCTGATTTAATCATTCCACCATTTAGAAATTAATTAATCGTAAATAATAGCTACAGACACAAAACAGTTGTTAATACCTCCTGCAAAGATGAGTTGAAATAAAAAAAATAATTTATTGCAATAGCATAGTCACTGAAAAAATTAAATACAAAATTTCATTCCGTGGATTTTTTCAAGAAAATAACCAAAGTTAGTGAGTAATAGTTAAAGTTACTCTGTGGGCAATTCTTGATATATTTAACTATTCATTGTAGTTATCCAGAAAGCGATTCCTCTAAGTGGTGGCTCCCAATTTGTGAAAGAGACTCAACTGGTTCTTTTGGCAGAATAATATCCAAAATAAACACAGAGATGCTTCTTCCATCTTGGTTTCCAAGGCTAAATCCTAGAGAAAACCTGTGGGTCAGCATCTGGTAGGATCTCAGTCTACTATCTAATCTAAGATTGCAATTTGTGAATATAATTTCATTGACAATTATTTCTCAAAAACATATACATTCCAACTGAATAAACATACACTATTTAAAGGTTTAGTTTTTCAAAACCGTTCATAAAGCTCTTATTTTTTCCCCAGAGGTGGCAACTGCAACTGTCCCCTGCATTCAAAACCGAGACATTGAAAATTTCGGCCACACGTAGGCAGAAAACAGCGTGGGTTTACATTAGCTACCGCTGAGCCACTACCGCTAATGGATGCGTCATCGTGCAGCAAACTGAGTGTTTTTGGTTTTCACACCTTGCCCTGAGTGTCAGGAGAAAGAGAAAGCATGAGAGAATGTGTGTGCATGCAGCTAATGCTTGCTTTTAGCCTTTCTTGGCCACCATAACAGCTTTGTTCAGCAGCAGGTGGACGGGATAAAACCAGACTCCATCTTTCTTGGTAATATCTCAGTGTGTCTGCTGGTTGTTAAGCCAACCAATGCCACATTCCCTCCCCGTCCTGCTCTGCATACGTTGGAGAGTGAACTGCTTCTCTTCTGTCATGCTGCGCCTGAGGCTGTGCAATGAGAGAAGCTCGATTAGAGTAAACTTGGGTTTGAAGTTGCCCTTTACTTCAACATGACAAGCCAGTCTCTTTGCTGTTTGGTAATTGGTCATCATGCTGTAATTCAACAGGACCCTGAGGCCAAATCTCCACTTCAAGGTCTGAGCCAGTTCACTTAGGGGTTTTCTTTGTAGTATATCAGGAGGAAAAAAACAAACTAAAAAGGATTAATGGATATTCTACATTAGCTAATGAAGAGTGGCTTGACTAGATTTTTTTTTAAAACTGACTGTACATCTGCTGTTTCTTGATGCCGTATGCTAACTATTCATAACTTTAAAAATGTAATTTCCACCCTCTAAAGCCAAGGGAATACAATGTTTCTCTCTTCAGATCTGACAGACCATATTCTAATAAAATAGCTCATAAAAATCACTGTTGTCTTTCAGTTTTTAATAAGAAGTTCCAATTAATTTACAACAGGAGAGTTATTCCTCTAAATTTTGTTAGCAAAACATATAGAGAAAAGAAAAAGTGAGAAATTGTTGAAGTATTTAACGCATTGGGGTGTGATGATGCATCAAGCTTTATTATTACAATCATGATTACCCCCATTTTTATCACAACGTCCCCATATTGTTTCTGCACTTCATCATCTAAGCTCTGAAAATAAACATCCACTGTGGACATCGAGGGAAGGGAAAGATGGATGGAAACAAGAAAGGAAAGGCGGAAGATAAGGATGCCACAACTGATAAAAGAAGGAAGGTAGTACAGGTCAAAACGATTAAGGGAAATGAAGAAAAAAAAAATGCAAAAAAGAGTAAGGACACAAAAATAGCGACTGGAGGAAGGAAAAAAGAAAAATTCAAAAGAGTGTTAAGGAAACAAAGGGAGGAAGGAAGGACACAATGGAGGAAATAAAAAGGGACAAAAGAAAATGAAAGAGGGAAGAACACAACAAAGCAAGATGGATAGAAAGAACTTAGCAAGTTTTCACAGTTTTCTGTCTGTTTAATTAATAAAAATGAAAAACTGTCACAACTTGTAGCCTGTTCTTTGTGACTACAGGTCAATACAGTTTGTAGTTAAGCACTCTCATCAGTTATTGAGCTGACTCCTCATAAAATGCTCAATGTGTACTCTGCAAACTTTTGATAGCACTCTTTGAATTTAATTCTAATTCCCATGTGGGCCCAATGACTAAAACTGATGGTGGTGCCCATCTTATTAGTGAAATTATGTAGCCTAACTTCAGCCATGGGAACTAGACTCAATTCTTTGAAAGATACTTTTTTTAAAATAAGAAAACTAATTGAAACACATAATATAATAAAGCATATTGAAAGCAGGCAAAAAAACAAATGGTTAAAAGGAGACTTCATGTAAGTTCTGCAACATATGAGTACATAAGACAATATGTAAGCTCTTTAGCCACTAGCCAGAGTCTGTGTCAGTGTTTGTCAACACATCTGAGAAAAATCTGGGGAAAAAGTACCTCTAAGTAGTCTTGTGTCATCCTGGAAATGATCATTGGTGAAACCTAAACAATAGATATTTACATTTAAAGGGTGATCAGAAGATTTGTGAGCAGGTGAAAACAGTGACGGAGATGTGGGGACACTCCCCTGGCATAAACTGGATTTATCCACGGGTGCATAGATGGCGGCGATTGTTTTATAATCGCACTGAGCAGTTTATTCCAGTTTAATATGGGACATGAAGCATAAAAATGCAGAGGAATGCAGGTGGTAGGAGTTCAGCCAGGACTTCTGCTTCGGGAAAGTGCTGGAACTACAGTGGCTCTCAAAAGTGAACACACCCCTGTGAAATTAATTCTTTTTTTGTAATGTAAAGAAAGTGAGACCATAATTAATAATTTCAAAACATCTTCCACATATATTTGAATATTTTCTGTATTTTATGCCACATTTTCTGTATTTTGAAAATGGTGGTGCCTCTATTTTGTTTGAAAAAAATCCCAAATAGAGCTGTTTTAGTGCTTTGCTTGGGATTTTAGACTTGATTGGTTCAACCTGAACTTAACGCTCTCTTGAGAAGAAACAGAGGATGAAATTGAGTTTAATTTATTTAATTTTTTATTTATTTAATTTTTTTCAGTCAGAAAGTTACGAATCAAAACTCTGATAGACAATATGTTGAAATCAAAATACAATGGGGTAAATAAAACAGTTTAACATAAATCAATCTACACTAGAAAAGGGAAGAGCAGCTGGAAAAAATTTTCATATAGTCAATTTTCTTTTTAATTATTATTGATGTCAGGTGTGAACTCAGAATGCTGAAAAACTTAATCAAAAAGTGGAGGCTATGAATGCTTCTTTTATTGTTTCCTATAATAAATGTGTTTTCACCTGAATTGTACAGGGCAATTCAGGTGAAAACTCTGCAGAGCAAATGTCACGTTATATGTGGAAAAACTTCTGGTTTCAAGACTTGCAGTTTACCAGGGGTGTGGAGACTTTTTAGATCCACTGCACATGGGATCCAAATATTGAATTTTCCTCAGAGTTAACATGCCACTAAAGCAAAACTCAGAAGGGTTGTTGACACACGGCGAACCCCCAAAAGGCCAAACTCTGTTTATGCATAACTCTGCCTTATACTGTGTTATATGTACTGTTCGGATGCTAATACGCTCCCAATGGGAGCCGAATGTTTATGCGTAGCAACAATAAAGCAGAAAGCAGCACCACCGGGCTGTAATGGTGGCAAGCTGTGGTTGAGATTCCTCTCCATCCTTGCATTTTTATGCCATTTTTCCCATATTACAGCAGTCCCACCCTCCCACCCCCCTCGGTTTGCGAGCACAGCATCACAGAAACAGATTCAGTTTATAACCCTGGCACAAAGCCACTGACGGAACGCGTAATTAGTAATGGCGGCATGTGCGGTGAAGACAGGCAGATGCAAGTATTGAAATGGAGGCTAACAGCATAATGATATTATCAAACTCATCTGTGTATTGAGTTAATCAAAGATAAGTACGGGGCATGGTGAGATGCTCCATTAGGAATATGCTGTGGTAAAACATGCACTAATATCCATGCATAAAGAGATTTTGTAATGTGCAGCTGACACCATTACACAGCAGCATGCAGAGGCAGAGTCTTTGCAGAGCTGGATCTGGAATATGGACTCTAATCAGTAGGATTGTACCTTCTGCTGATTGTGTTTGAAAGGCAATGAAGGTTACTTTGGGTCCAACACGCTGGAAATACTCCATACTGCACGCTTTTTATATATTCCATTGGTTTTTAATTGGTCTTTTACTGCGGGTGCAGCATTTGGTGATTATTTCTTATTCTTCAGATTGTAGGTATTTATAGTGTACGCACGAAAGTTGATTTATGAAGCATAATTGGGTTTAGAGGTTTTCACACACAAACAGTATTTTTGTTCTTTTTAACTATTTGGAGTGAAATAAGTACATGACAAAACCTCACTGAATTTAAAAACATTTGAATTCATTGTTTCCTTATTTGCTTTTATTAATTTCATCTTGTTGGAGATTTGAGGTTTGTTTTGCACTTGAATTTTGAACCTAGTGCAATATTCTTTGGTTTTATGCAAATAAAAGCCAACAAATGTTTAACTATTTGGCATTTGTTGATTCCCTCTCTGTAAAAACAAACTAGTAAATGAAATTAGACTGCAAAAAGTGGGATGGTATAAAGGTTTGTGGATGGCCCATGACCTCAGGCATTTTGAAAATATGCTTGCAAGCAGAATCAGTGGCAGGAAACCAACACATTTAAATGAGCTCCATCAATTCTGCCAAGAAGAAGAGTGGTCAAATGTCCAGCCAGAACAGCTTGTTGATGGCAACAAGTGTTTTCGCTGAAACTTACAAACAGACAGTTATCTAAAATTACAAGAGATGTATGTATATATTTAAGCTTGTATGTCAAATTTGACTCTGTGTGAATAATAAATGATTCGTAAGTTAACATGTGCCATAAAGTGTTGTTTTTGTAAACCATTGCAGTTGCATGCTGTATTTTTGTTAAAATTAATTAGTAAAACCCACTAAATTAAAGATTTTCATGCTAACATATTAAAGACATATTTTTCAAAATGTATATTGTGCAGTTGGGGTCTTTTTCTTAAAATGTAATTTCAAATCTTGTACGTGTGAAAGAGGGGGAAAATATATATCTAAAACTCATAAGACTTTCAGTCTAAGCAAGATTTAAATATTATTCAATATACAGAAAATACTGCATGTGAAAGAAAAACTAAATAAAAACAAACAACAATAAAATCATTAAACTAAGCTAAAATAGATTACACATCAAAATAATGTGAAATCAAACAAAAGTCAAATGAAAAATACTTTTTCAAACTTCAAGTTTAAGTTTCTACATCATAGAATTCTTAAATATTGAAAAAAAACATATTGTTCATGAAATGTTCATAGTTGAAGCTCCTATTTTTTTTATTTCTCAACATCTAGTATAAAAACTAGCTAAAAAAGATCAAAATAGTTAAAAAATTAAAAATAGTCTAACTTTATTTTTATCCACGAGCATCAAATGTTCAATGGAAAAGTACTGAGTTTACATAGTTTTAAAAGCTAATCTAAATTTTTTAGATGCATTTTCTTATCCTTAAACCTGGAATATCGCAATTCCAGGCTTAGACCTGAGATTACAAGTGTACTTTGGGAAGCATGCATTTAAAAGTTATATTTTGTCATTTTTGCAAACTGAAAAGTAACTTCTAAGATAGCTGTTTTTGTTTGTTTCTGCAAAAATTGTCAAATTCAGACCTCATCAGGTTTTTAAAATCTAAAACACTCCTAGAAACAAAGCTGATTTGAAAAAAAAAAACCAAACAAAAAAAAAAAAAAACTGATCCACCTCAGTCGGGGTTATGGTTAGGAAGAAAATAAACTCGGAATGATCAGAAATGAAAACCGATGGTGCTCTTTCATGTCTTTGTTATGCAACGGCACAAACGCATAACAAGAAGCCAACAAACACGGCATCGCCACCGCACCAACAACAGCTACACGAGCAACACCAAGCCACAAGACATTGGACACAACTTGACATCGCCATGAGAGAGAGCTTACTTCCTGTGGGGATCAAGTCCCTGTCTGGAATGAAGAGTTTATACCCATAATGCTTCTCCAGGACGTCAGGGAGGATCTCCAAGGCAAAGCGCTCCTCCTCTCTGGTTTCCTGGCTCCACTGGTCCGGGTCCACTTTGGTGTAGGACAGGTAAGCGTCATAGTCTTTGTTTTCTGCAAGGAGATGGACGTAAAACCATCAGTGGCAGTTTAAATCAGTGAGTTATACATACCATCATTGCTTTTATACTACTCAAACTGCACCATAAATACACTCTGTCCCACCTCAGATGCTCATAATCTGTTTTCATACTGCTGCAGACAGCTCTATCATTCACAGGGAGCTTTCATTGAGACAGGGCGCCTCCATCCTGCTGACCTCTGGGCACCTCTGCCCATCAGAGCTCTTTTCATTACAGCTCCGACCCAACTGACAAATTATGTTACCTTGATGGCTATTGTGCCCTCTGCAGGCAAAACAAATTAGAGCTAAACGCCCGGCTCCGCCTGCTCAGCCCCGCCGTCGCGTGGTGCTGCTCCATCACCCACATGAAAGCGGAGACTGATGATGGATTTGAAAGAAGTGAGCTGGGAGATGGAAAGTGAGCCGGGAAGGAAGAGTTTATGTGTCTTCTTAAGCTTAAAGGACAACAGTAAAAATAAATCAGGAGAATGGAAGACGCGGAGATATCCCAGAGCTTCTATTGGAACGGAGATAATGGCTTCTGGCTCCACAGCAAAACAACCAAATCACTTCGAGCGTGTCTGCCGCAACCCTAAACCTGCTCACTGATTTCAATGTGGTTTGTAAATGAGCGACAAACACTTTAGAAATGTGTACATTTAATATTTTTTTTAAAAAAAGTTTGATTTGTGGGATTCTGCAAGCACACACGCTTGAACAGTTTTGTGCTAGAGATAATACTTAGAATATAGGCCGAAAAGTTTGACTTTGGTCTCAATTATTTAACATGTAAAAGACATTAAATAATTGCAACAACAGTCAAAGATTTTATTCAGTTTGGCTTTTGAAATGGAGTGATCCACATACCAAAAAAAAAAAAGTATTATAACACCATTATAAAAAGATTAAACACTGAATTTAATGTTGGGTCCATCTTAACAGTTAGATATTGAAGGATCAGAGAAACAAGGGAAGAGTTTCCTTTGACATGAAGACCAAAGTGTGTGCAGGCAGGAGGAGGCGCCATCTTAAATAAAAAGATAAACCCTCAGAGTAAAATCTGACTTTATCACATCTTTAACCTTTGACAACATAAATGTGCAATATTAAGACATAAAGTGATGAATATTGCACAGTCTGCACTAGAACTGATCACATCCTGCACGTTAACTGACTCATTAGGTTAAAACAACATTTAACCTTGTAACTACATCTAAATTAATAGACCTCTGTGTTTGAATACAGACAGAATGTGACTTTTGGATTACAACTGTCATGTGTTTTTTTTTTTTCAAAAGTGTACCCTCACTGATATTTAAACCTGTCCCATCCAAACCAAACTGAAGGAAATCCTTCCATAGGTAAAATCTTAGAAGATAAGAGCAGATTTCAGAACTCAAAGTTCCCGTCTTCATTTCGACTCTTGTTCTATCGCTTTATTGCACAAGCCATGTAGACGTCTCGTTCGGATGGAGCATGTTCAGAGCAGCATTTCCATTTCGCCTCCGTTAATATCCTTTCCATTTTACACTTGAGCCTCTCTCAGGAGCTGTGAGTCTGTCAACAAGATTCACTCACTTCCCAGAGGGTAATCTTGATATTTGGCAAGTGCACACCACTCTTACATGACGCCCCGTAATGAATCTATCTTGTTTTTATAACGTGCAATTCATTTTACAGCACCGGGGACATGTAAAAATAATTGAAATGTAACCTCACTTAGTATAACTAACTCTGAGGCATAAATCTCTGCCTCTGTTTTTCTCTGCTAGCATTTAAACAAATGCTGTGTAGGCAGATCAAGGGCTATTTTAGTGGAGGTGATTCACTCATCGGTAGAGAAAAACAGAGAGGAGAGAAAGCCTGACCCCTCCTCCTCCTCTAATTCCCCTCCAGCATCTTGAGAAGTCACTATCAGAGAAAGCTGTGGGATCTACCTACAAAACCAAGCCCACGTATATCTGACGCGCCACACGTGCGCTTCGGGTGTGTGCACGTGTGCAGACAGCCCACAGTTAAATATGAGAACTTTTGAACTTTCTGTGAAAAGTGTCAGGAGAGTTGAAGGCGTACATTTCTGTGATACCCCCCTGGCTTCAGTTCAATTTAATGGAGACCAAATAACAAATATAACAAACATACAGAACTACTGCTAATGAGTGGATGGATCTTCATAATCCTCCCCCACCCTCTTCTACGTGCAATATTTGGTTTTCCATTATTAGTTGCACCAAAATAACATGGGTTTGCATCAGACTGTAGAAAGCTGCCTAACATTGAGAAATTAATTTTGTAAAAGAAATCATATACTGCCTTTTTTTTAATATAATCTAAGCACGGAAGAAAAGAAAAGTCATTCTTTGTGGTGAAAAAGACCAGACAGATTATTAATATACAGCAGTTCTGTTTTTTTAAACTAAATCACTCAAAGTCTGATATCATAGCAAACCTATAAATTAAAGGGACTAGGATAAATATGGCTTTTAATCATTTTTCACTTCAAATGTCCCTACTTTTCTTGCAGACTCAAACACTCCATGTCTACATGACCCTTTGAAAATATCAAAGGAGTAGCAGCTCAGCCATTCATCACACAAGTATCAGTTCTAAATCAGCTTAACCACTTTTAAACATTAAATAGAAAAGTATAGTATGATATTACTTCTTGTTTAAAGCTCAGACAAATCAGGTTTTATTACAGAATTCAAACCAGCCTTAAAAAAATGAAATAAAAATGGTCAACCATAAGTGACGCAGAAAATGTCATTTGTAAAATGGCATAAAAACTCAATAACTCCACATCTAGGAGCCACAGTCAGCTGTGCCAAACTTTTCCTTGTGGACAATAAGCAGCGGCATCTACACATCTAATATGCATTAGAGTTACCATGTGTGCAACAAAACTATTAGCGCTTTGCATCTCCAAACTGTACTTAACACCAAAGGAGCCTCATCAGTCCTCGCTGCCTTGACAACGATGACATTCGTATTTATGGAGCAGTGTTGATGAGCTCCCACCTCTTTGTCAAGCCCAGCTCGCCTGTTGTCATCATGAAGCCTATTATTGATTCTGGTGACACCCACACAATGTGACAAGTGAGCGCTCTTTAACTAAATTGCATCGCTGACAAATAGCTGACAGTCCATCCTATTGTTACGCGCAGCTTACAATTTTACATCTGGCAGAGGAGGGCGTTCAATTAGTACTTGGAGTGGCCACGATCAAACACTGGCACTTTCTTGGCAGCTCGTGTGGGGCTCTGCAGGAGAAAACCACATCTCTGTGCACTGGCTCAAAGCCTTTATTGATGAGAAGTACCATTCTGAGCAAATACATCTTATACGTATCCATTTTGCAGATGCTACAGTGCGTTGCATAAGTGCTCTTGTCTTGAGGTTTTGCACATTGAGTTGTACGCATTGAGTATTCTATGAAAGCTGCAGAGGTTTGTTGGAGAACAAAAGAGTAGGACTGCAACAAACACTTATTTTAGTAATCCCTAGACTATTCTAACAATTAATCGGATAAAAAATGGATTATACAGACTTTTCCTTTAATCGATGAAGCATTTTAATCCAATGTTAGAAATACATTAAAAATTGATTAAGGATTATTTTAGTAATTGATTAATTGATTATTCTGACAATTAATCAATTTACAAAATGTCAACTTCTATAGACGTCTGATTAAACCACTAAAGTATTTTTATACAATATTAGAAATACATTAAAAGGTGCTAAAAAGCAAATACGATTCATTTTATAAACTAGAAAATAAACATTTTATTTGCATAAAACGCAATACCGTAAACCTAGCTAAAACAATACAACTTGAGAAGTTTTGGCAATAAACAAAAACAAAACTGCCTTTCCTTTAGAGTCTGTACACTCCAGTTAATTAATCAATTACTAAATTAGTTGACGATTGCTTCAATAATTGATCAATCACGATTAATCCACTTAATCATTTCAGTCCTACATAAGAGCACCAAAAGCATCACAAAGAACCCTATTGTAATCTTTGAGAATTACTGGCCTAATCAGTTAAAATGTCAATGTAACTAAGGGTTTTGGGCTACAATTAGAAATTTATGTTCACATCCAATCTATATCATCATTTAGCTTTCACTTCATGTTCACATGTTCAATCAGATAAAATCTCGGCAAATAAGTTTTAATTGTAATGTGACAAAATGTGAAAATGTTCCTCCCAGTGTAGATGGGATCTTGGTTTCTTATCTACACTGAGAGACTAAACAGTCCAGTTTAATCATTTGCACTTATCTACAGGAAACTGCTACTTTGAGGTGGTGGAGTGGAGATCTATCAGACCACGGCGTAGGATCTCTGGAGAGCCGTGCAACACTGGACCTGATCCTCTTCTTCTAAGGTACAAATTGAAAATCTTTCTCTCTCTCTCCTAGCGTTCACTCTTGTGGCCCAATTAAAGAAAACTATTTGGCTTCAGGTTCAAAATTCCTCTTTTTGGGATTGCTGAATTCCAACAAAGCCAGCGGTAATGGCGTTCAATAAACTGTCACAAATACTTCTCTCTCTCTTAACAAATATAACTCTCCCGCTGCTTCTTCCCACTTTGCAAAAACCCTGCAGCCTCTCTGAGCTAATCTCATTCCTCCTGAATTCATTGCTGTGCTGGTCCTACAGAGACTCATTACAGGGGAATCAAATTAAAACTTGCTCCTTGTCTCAGTTTGATGCATTCTCAAGCTAAGACTCATCCACCAGGTCCAATCAAAGTTTTTTTTTTTTTTTCCTTTTGCCACTCCTGATGAGGTCTGAGTGTTAATGTTTTTGTCTGGCACAGGGGTAGTGTTTTGATTTGCTTTATAATAAGTGTTTAGCAGAATATAATGCTCCCCAAAACTTCATTTTCTGTGGCTTTTTTTTAAGAACCCTTCATTTTGTGCAACCCTGTAAGCTGCTCAGTTTGTTTTTCTTAAGAAAATCTGCAGCTGTTAACATTATTCAAGTAACATGACGTGCGTACGCTGAAAACTGAGGCTTTATTCTGTATCAGTCGGTGGTTGGTGAGTTGCTTCCTGCTCTTCGGGGGACAGCATAGTGAATATTTAGCAGTTTTTATTTAACTGCTCCAGTGGGAGAAGGTGAAGAAGATTCCCTAAACCCGAGAACTAGATGAAATTATACAAGGCTTTTCAGTTGGAGCCAATGAGTCATTCGAGCTCATGCGCATTTGCATAAAAATGGAGCCACCTGCGGCTTTATGACTTGATAAATAGCCCAGGTGCTTTCTAAATAAAAATAAATCTGTGTGCGGAGCGTCTCTGACACTGGTCACGACTGGGATTTGGTTCCTCTTTTGGGAAGGAAAAGTGGTTTTATAGTAACGCGAGGGGCTTTAGAAATCGACAGTCGTGCGGCAAACTTGAGCATCACACAGGTGATGGCGTGTGTATCTTACCTCCATCAATGTCCTCACTGCCAAAGTGGTTCCTGTAGAAGAGCATGAGCTCGATCCTGTAGCACTTGTAGAGAGTCACTAGGCAGATAAGCAGCAGCAGGATGGCCCCCAGTCCTCCTGCTAGCTCCACCGTGTACATCAGCTCAGCTGGTAAAGAAAAATACTTCCATGTTGGTATTTTCAAAGACACAAAAAATAGATTGAGTATTTAAAGTAAGAGACTAAATACAAGAAAGAGGGAAAGGAAAGGAAAAAAAGCTTGTGCTTTAAAAATAATTTAATTGATCTTAAATGTCTATCAGTAACATTTTCTACAATTTCTTCCATTCTGAAGATGCAAGTTTTACAGTTTTCTTTTCTTGAGTTTTTCTTTTGCCATGTGATTATCTCTGAATGATGCATAAAAGTAGGCAGAAAATGTGTCTGTGTAGTGTGTCAGTATTTGTAATCGGGGAATGCAAGAAGAGCTTAAGGAAGAAAAGAAAATGAGGAAAGTGACTGGAAAGTTAACACACTGTCTGTGGTTTATTACTTCTCAGTGTTGCTTAAAAATGTTGAAAAGTCTAAAATTTTTTATAAGGCAAACCTTTAGCAGTGATTTCTTCTTAAAAAATAAGGTTCTACATTAGTTTTTCAAAACAGATTTGCATTATGTTTTTGTGTTGATCTCAGTGAGGATTTAACTCTCCTGTAATTGACTGAAATGAAGCTCAAAGTGTCATCTTAAATCGTCCAATTATTTTCAGTTACTTACTGAACATTTGTTACTGCTCAGAGACTCTGAAAAGCATCAGAACCATAACCAAAGAACATACGAGACACTTAAATTGTGCAAAAAAAATAAAAAATAATAATAATAATAATAATATTGCAACATTTATCCAGCTTTGTAGATTTTATTCAGCTTTAAAATCTACAGACATATTTTAAACTTGTCTCTGGGACAGGTTTAAAATCTAAACTTAAAAATCTAGCTGGATTGAAAGTGTTCACTCAATTTCCCATTCCTGATCCTGGGATCAAGTTGCTCAAATCTGCCAGCCTCTTAAATAACAAAATAAAGCCACTGAAGAAATAACTGATACCTTTAGTTTCTGACAATTAAATCTTCCTCTTTACATTCTTTCCTCAAGTCTGCTTGAATGGTGTGAACACTCTCTCTTTATTCTCTTTACACTGAAAAAAGTTTTCTTCTTTGAGATCCAACAGCCTCTCCTCACAGTCATTTCCTCCATCTGATGGTTTCTCTCTGCTCCTTTAGACAAGCGCATTTGCATCCGACAGCTGCAGATCCAAACGTAATCGATGTAAAGGTAACACATGATGCCATCATGACGGATAAGAAAGGCGCCAGCAGCTAATGGGAAAGGACTCCATGTTTGTGAAAGTGTTTTTTATGCATCGACCGGGGCTGCAACCCCTTCACTCCGTGTTTGTGTCAGTTTTTCTTGTTTCCCCTCTCCATCTTTCCAACATTGCTCATTCTGGCTTGATTGGATTCGGATGCCACATAACTCAGAGCTGAATGAAAGCAGAAAGCTGCTCCTATGCCTGTCATTTAAAGCCTCCTGGCTCGACTCGGATAATAAAAAACTCGCACTGGGGCAACCGGTGCGACAATGGCACGTGACAGATTGCGCTGCCAAACTTATGAAGATTGGTTACGCGTGTGTGTAAAGCTGCAAAACGGCAAAGCGCTCAGGTGGTTGCTGAATCACCTGACGGATCGGAGCAGCTCGTCTCTGCAGCTTGGCAGGACCTCATGAAGAAATGAAACAGATCTTCAGAGATCTTCTGTCGGTTTTATAGTACATTACTTTAGATTATGTCAGTGATGCCTTTAACAACGATAGTAGACGGTGTGGTCAGTGTTTGTTGAGAGGCACCCAGACAAAATCTGGTTGCTAAATCGGACAATTTTCAACTCAACGCTCCTGATCGCTCAATCGGAAAATCAAAAATCCAAACCACATTTACTTCCACAAGAAATTACACATCAGGCTCAAAAGTTAATCAACATTGTGGAGGCTTGTCTTCAGTTTATTGTACTCCTCACTCTTAAGGTAAGGCTGAGCATCACAGTAAGCTCTAAAGAAGACTATAGTAGCGTATGTGTCTGGGTGTAAAGACGTATCGAAAGAATTTGAAAAGATTTCTATGGCAACTAATTGCTGTTTTTTCTCATGTAAAGGTTTGAATACTCTTTAATTAAACAAAGAGGCCAGGCTGGCAACACTGACTTTGAACGCTCGTAGTCTGAAATAGAGAGCAAAATTTGCTAAAAGTGGAACTGACAGGTCAAAACTGGAAATCGAAATCTCTGATTGTTGCATTTCTGACAGGTTTGATCATGACTCTCTTTCAGATCTTCTTACTTTTGTTTGACGACATTCCAGTTCAACTTTTCCTCCTAGCCACGCCTCACAGCTTCACTGGCTGCCTAATGCACGGCAGTGAAATGTTGGAATAACTGCAGCGCTGCATGTACGTCTAACTACAGACAAAGAGGACTCTCCCCTGCATCGTGATCCATCACTGGTGCGTGTTTAACCTCTTTGTGGTGAGTGATGCCCGCCTCCCTGCAGTGGATTTCAAGCTGACAGCTCCCATGATGAGGGATGATGTTCCTGAAAGCTAACGAGCATGGCCTGCTCCGCCTCATCACGCCTGTCTGTTGATGACCTTCAGCCAAACTCACCAATGGGCATTTGAGTGCGTAAGTTAAAAAAAAAAAAGAGAAAAAGCAAACAAACTCGAGGCAGTCTGACTACAGGTTTCACCATCCTCCTCTGAGCTCAGCTGGATCTCCTCTCGGTCCTGGCAATCCTCCTGATTTGCCTGATTTCTCAGAGTGAGGCGCTGCGGCTAACGAGCATTGCTAAAAACTCCACTCCTACCACATATTTAATTCAATGTCCTCCCTCCGTCCGCCTGCCTTTTGCGCAGCCTGATTCTCTGCTCCAGTGTGTGGACCTCATATGGAGCCAGCTGCTTTTCAAGCTGCAAAGATTACAGCGGAGGAGGAAAATTCCTCCCTGCCTGGAATCCATATTGTAACAGTGCTGCAGAGGGACAGATTAAGACAAATTAGCTCCCAACAACTAAAAGACTGGATATGACTGAGCCGCATGGAAGAGGGCTATTCATTACTTCCTCTCCCTCTTTTTCTGCTTCTCTCTGATGAGGGAGAAGCATGAAACGATGAAGACAATTCCAAAGAATTAGGAAAGTGTTGTACAATTACTATTCACCCCCCCTTATAAACCACAGATATAAATATAATTTATTGGGATTGGACAACACAAAGTAGTCAATAACAGTATATGCCAGGGCTGATTAGGCCAACACATCAACTTGCTTAAATCTAAACCACGTAGCTGTGGCTAAATGATTCGGATTGTTGTCTGTTTCTTTAGGGCTATCAGAATAAAGGGGGCTGAATACAAATTGAAGCTCCACTGTTTGAAATATGTCCACCACACACTTAGGCACCACTTTGTGATAATGTGCCATGTGAAATTATAAAATATTTACACTGAAGACAGAATATGAAAAAAGTTCAATGGATCTGAAAACTAGCATAGCGCTATATGCTAATGTTGCTTGCATTATGAGGGGATCAGGACTTGAGAGTCAGGCCTTGTTGCTGCTGGCAATGTTTGCGTTTCCGTGTGAGGGATTCAAAGCATGTCAAATGAAACGAGCAAAATAATCACATTCACTTTGAGCTTCAAGAGCTGAAGACACTGTGATGCCTTTTTAAAAGTGATGTGAACACTGAGCAGTCTTAAAAATGGACCAAAACCAAACGCACACTCACACACACCAAAAACAACTCAGAAAATACAGAAACGAGATGATTCCTTGCAGTCTTTCCATCCGGAGAGGAAAAGGCTAATCTGCAGCAGTTTATTTTCAGATTCCAGCATGCAGAATAAGCCCCTTTAATATAGCAAATGGAGAGGAACTGGGCTGGCATCAAAGTTAGATCCAAGGCTTCCAGCTTTAAAGAGAGGAGGAATATCTTACTATGTAAATATATTCTATACCGACAACTTTAAGGCTGCAGAAAAATTCCCCTACATATTTTTAGTAAGGACACTAAAATAATCTGCATTCCTGTTTTAAATTAGCATGAAATAATGTTAAAAATAAAAGAAACAGCTATCAAAGTGAAGTTTTCTGTGTTAGTTGGGGTCAGTATGTTAAGTATAATGTTACCGTAAACGTCTGGTTTTTGGAATGCAGTTTCTGAATAAATATGTTTTATTTTTGCACTGTCTGCTATAGTTTCCTGTTATTTTCTCAATAAGGCAGGAAACAAGTCATCAGTTCCCACAACATAACATATCAGCACTAACTATCAAACCTGTCTCCTCATTTGTCTGATTTATGGTTAAAAAAAAATAAAAAATGACGCTCCAGATGTTTCGGCTCACCCTTCTTGATGAGTTTGACGTTTGCTTGCCGCCGCCCGTTGCTGTTCTCCACATAGCAGGAGTAGTTGCCGAGGTCGCTCTCCTCCAAGGAGTCAATGGTCAGAGAGATGGAAACTTCCTGCTCTCCAAGGTGCTCCCTGATTGTCCTGCAGGGGGCAGCACAGAGCTCCTAAACTTGCGCTTGAGCATAAATGATAATATTTTGCATTGCCTTCGGTCAGTAAAACGAAACAAACACACAACAAAGATTCAAAAAAGCACCAGTAATAATTCAAATATATTTCCAAAAAGAGAATGGCTGCAAGGTTTAGATCAAAGCAGCTTCTGGCAGTCTGTGTTTAAGGAGTCTGATTGAAAAAGAATGAAAAGAAGAAAACAGAGTAATCAGGCAGCACACAGAGCAGAAGTTGTGATTTAAATGTTGCAGGTTTGCTTGATGATGACAGATTCCAAACAATGTCGCCTCAGACGTTCTGTAAAAACAGAAATAAGATAAAGAGGCAGCTATGATTTATTAAAAAAACAACAAAAACAAAAAAAAACAGATTCTTTCTGACAAACAGAGGTTTCCCTGAGAAGAATCTGAGATGTACCAGCAGTGTGAATCAGAAAATCCATACATCCTGACCTCATAAATTTTCATACCAAGCATATTCGCATTTCAATAACAGGTGGAGTTCCTGAGATGTTTTGGATGTTTTGGATTTCCTTCAGCATTCAAGTCAAATACTAGCTGGTCTCTTAGGAGATTCGATTTCTTGCCACATGTTTTAGGGAACATAAAATCACTTTTAAAAAGTTGCTGCTACAAAAAAAATAACTTTTTTTTTTCGAGAAATGCATTACAAAAAGGTAGGGATATTTTATTCGGGTCTGAATATTTAAAAATGCAAGTGACAGTGACAAAAATATGCATTATATTGCTAACTGGGTTGAACTTGAGTTGCTAGCCCAACTCTTCTTTGAAAGATTTTTACAAAACTTATAAAAAGGCAATACCCAGTTAAAATCCACAGCCTAGCATTTTAAGTGTAGTTAAATCCAAGATCAGTTCCACCTATAATGTTTTGTTCTGTATTTGTTACAATGTAGATGCAGGTTTGATAAAAAGAAAAACAATGGAAATATGTCTGTTTAAAAGGATTTCAAGGGCAGTGTCACCAGAGACAGAGAAGGTTACTTTATAAACTAAATAATAATAATAATAATAATAATAATAATAATAAACATCATTAAAACACTGTTGAGGTTTCCAGAAGGACTCCTTGTTAATTATTCCAAATTAGTTCCCAAAACAAACTAACACCATCTTATATAGTGAAAGCAATCACAATAAAGCTTTGGAAAAAGAAAAAAAAAAAAGGCGTGAAACAAGAAAACATTAGCAAAGAAAAAGCAGGATCTTACCTGCGGGGGTGCAAAAGCAACTAATATGTATGAGCAGATAACCTTTTTAAGGCTGCAAAAAAATTACAGCTATTTCAAACTTCTGTTTAATGATGCATGGGGCTAATAGTGCAAAAAGGTGTGAGTGCCACTTAGGCATTCATCTCCTGCCTACTGCAGGGCATTTGCATATGAAAACTCATCTCATTCTTGTTGATCAATGAACGGACTAAATAAAGCAGATTGTGAAGCGCCGGGTATATATGAGGACAAACTATAATACAGCCGCCGCTGCCATGGCAATGTCTTACATTAGCTGCACAAAATGTGGCTAATAAGTGGAATCCCACAGAAAATATCACTCTGCAGTGAATTTCTTTTATTGAGCATATACAAAGAGGGACCATTACAAGCAATTATTTTATAGCTACATGTGCAAGCTGCTCATAAAACCTAATAATGAAGAACTGCTTTTTGTAGAGGAACAAAAATGGTAGCTACTAAAGTTGGGTTATAGAAGCATGAGTGCGAAACTAATGTAGCCTTTTTTTTCTTGGTTCCTCGCTCCACATTGTGAGGCCAGTAAGGCAGAGACGCAGGACTTCACCTCAAGGGTGGGACACAGAATCCCACTGATGGCTTTTTAAAGACTATGGCAGCCATGTGTGACACAACATAGACTGAAGTGGAGCAATAGGAGCTGGGAGAGTAAAAAGAATCTATCATTCTTGTTGGTGAAAGTCTTTTCTGGTTCCACAGAAGGAGGAGGCAAACAGTATAAGCTCACCCACGCCAAAACCTGGCAGGCAATGTGCTTGAAAGTCAAGGACACTGGTTAAGTTAAAGAAACCAGAGGAGAACGAGTTCAGGAGAAAAACGTGATGGACTAAGGTTTGTGATTTGTCTTAAAATCTTAGAGTACTGACATTATGCAATGGCTTAAAAACAGAACTTCTGCAACCTGCGTAGGTTGCAGAAGTTCCCTTCAGACACTTTCCCACACTGCATGACGAAAGTATTTATAGTAACTTGTTTTCCTGTTGCAACTCTTTCCTAAACACTATTTTTGCGCATGATTAAAAGTTAAACTATCATCAAATTCAGATACGTGAGCTCTGCAGATCCTCCAGAGCTACTGTTCTCTTAGCCTAAATATTACCTGGTTATTTCCCTTGCTATCTCAGTATTAACAAAGTTTCATTCGAATCAAACCACAGCAATCAAAACAAAGCATTAGGACAAGATTACCAAGTCATGCATCGTTTGTTTCTAAGAGACTGAAACTTCTGCAGTGTTACCTCTATTTTCAATTGCCGATGCTTAGACATCATAAAGTCTTCTTCTCCAGCCACAAAAATCTGCATCAACCTCGAATCTCGGAGGTGTGATGTTTTGCCAAAAGCTCCATTTCGTGTATTACAGGCGGCCCTTCAGGGAGTACTCCCGTGTGATTCATTTCCATTTCAAAGCTAAAAGCTCGCGGAGTGATGTCAGAGGAAAGAGTCTGAAGTGGTGCATGCTCAAATGGGAGCAAAGAATAAAATAAATAATACCTCTAACTGAAAGACAGTATCATCCAGCGGCAGAGTTAAAGTAAGCGTTTCAAACACTTCAAGTTGAGCCTCCACAATATGCATACAAGCCTGGTCACTTCAGTGCCAGCACTCGCATTAACATACTTTTTCACAGTCGCTCAGGGTCAAACATTTACTTTCTTCCTTGTTACTTGATTTGACTATCTTCTGAAAGCAGAGTTCTAACCGCATGCAGGTCTCTCCTCAGTATTTCTCATCATTATCAAACCACCTACCCAATTCTGCCACCTGCCAGCCCCACCAACACCACCGCCCCTTATATCCTGTAGGCTCTAATTGGCCTGGCGTCCTTCACATCAGAGAGCACCACTAAGAGCTGGGTTGAGCAAGCTAGAGACATCTCGAAATGCCAGGTCACAGACTGGGCTGCTAACTCTCCTTCCAGCCTTGTCATGCTGCTTACAGTTAACCTTTTCATTAGATGGCATTTGTCGACAACAGAGACTTTCTGGTCATATGCATGGGTCGGAAGGGTACAGTCAGTGGGACATGAAAGTGTGCGTGATGGGTTTATTTCAATGATGAAGCAGCAACAAAAATCTTCACAATAACAAAAGCTTCTTTTTTGAAAGATCAGAGGACTGACTAATTCTGTTGTTGATGGGCTTATTTTTTTTTTATGGTTTTGTCCATAAATAAAAAAAAATGTTTTCCCCCAGTGAATCTCTGTAGAAATAATTAATGCAGTGATTATGCTTTTGTTTAATTGCATTCATTTGAGATTTTTAGAAGATAACAAATCCAAACCAAGGCATTTTTTTATGTTTCATGTTTTTTGTTGTAGTGATGCACTGGTTTTCAACTAGTCATCGTTAACACAATACAAACAGGGAAGCTTTTAGCTTTTCAAACCTGTGATTAACTACGCAGCATCCAGAGGATGCCTTGTTGACATGTGCATCTCAGTAAATTCGAATGTGATTCAAAATCTTTTTCAGCAATGTATTTAAAAATGTGAAACTCAAGCATATAGTTTTTGGCAAAAATTATATACAGCTAATCGAAACTCTAAACACAGTTTCTCTTAAATTTACAGAAAAAGATATTCTTATGAGTCTAAGAGTTGAGGCACATCTAAGACACTGTTGAATCAAAGTAACTAATAAGTGAAAAATGTTATATCAGAATTATGGATTTTCCTTGTGAGACTTGAATGCAGCTAAAGCCAAGAAGATCCCAGCAGATTTAACTGGTGGGTTTCGTACCTGGTGTGTGACGTTCAAGGAAGCAATGAATGTCTAATGAGAAATGTGAGCAAAGAGGTGGAGGTCACCAATATGGAAATGGGCTGATCTACTATCCCATTACTGCCACAATCAATGGGAGCATGTCTTAACTATGCATATATATATATATATATATATATATATATACAGTATATAGTACTGCATGTGATAAAGAATGCATGGCTTTCTGCATTATTAAACAGCCACATGAAGCATTCATGGCCATCATTT
Source organism: Brachyrhaphis terrabensis (assembly GCA_903067065.1). Lineage (NCBI taxonomy): Eukaryota > Metazoa > Chordata > Actinopteri > Cyprinodontiformes > Poeciliidae > Brachyrhaphis > Brachyrhaphis terrabensis. The sequence continues at coordinate 54,492 of CAEGAG010104067.1, read as the reverse complement.
TTATAACAGATGCAGGTCAGAGTGTTGATAGATTATCCAACAGTTATGGGAATTGGGCCTTTAGTAGGAAGTTCAGATGCACATAAATAGATAAGAAGTGCCTCATAAATTTATTAGATATTTTCCAAGCTTTTTAGAAAGCAGGACAAATTAGGTTAAGTCATGTTTCTTTTCTATTTTTTTTATATCTTCTTTTTAGACTCACAACACTAAGATAGCTGTTGAAGTACTTACTTGATGTCACTCTCTTGAATTCGCTCCTCATCCAGGTCTTCAATGAAGTTATCCTCCTTCTTCCAGTAGATAAGCGGACTGACGTCGCCGTTGTAGCCAAAGAACGCGCTGCATGTGAGGTTGACCGGACTTCCTGTGAGGAACAACAAGCAGGATATGAGATGGCACCTTCATGGCTCTAGTGAGAATATTGCTCTTTCATTTCAAAATTAAAGACATGCATGGAAACATGTTGGAAAAAAGCTGCTGTGTTTTCCTAATATTAGGAAAGAACATTAACAGAAAACGTTTCTGCTTCAACAAGTAGTTGTGAATATCTGAATTTGTCAATTAAACACTCACATTTCTCCTTCTCAGATGAACAGAAACACACTGGATCCATTTCCAGCTCTATTTCCAGATCTTCATGCATTCCATGTTGAACCATCAAAGGTTCTTTCTAATTTCCCTGAAAAGCCCTCAGACTTTGGAAACACTCTTGAACCCTCCTTTGTAACACTTCTAACCCACCATAAAAGCTCTTAAACTCCTCAACAGAACCTTTTTAGGGTCAGGCGCTACATTTCAGATTCAATCGCTGCGTTTTGCACAAAGTACTTTAAAAACGTCTTTTATTACAAAATCGAAATCCAGCCAAGGGCATTGCGGGCACTGAATTTGGCTGCTAATATGTTATTATGGCTAATGTTAAATTCTTTGCAAGCAAGCAAAGTGTTTATACTTCTCTATTCTGGAACCAGCTTCCAGAAAATTTTAAGTTTTATTGCCTTGTTGCTGAAATATGCCATACAAATAAACTTATTTTGCCTTCCTCCTGTATAAGTGGGGGACATGGCTACTGAAAAAGGATGCCACTCTGAAAATATAGAATTCAGATGGCAAAAGTCAGCGTTTTTTTTGTCCAGGGATAATGATCAGACTTTTTCTAGGATGACCAAAATGAAGTGGACTGAGTGATGAGAAAGTCCAGAGAAAACATCACATCAGCAGGAGGTCTTCTCTCTGCTCTGGTCATTTTGAACACAAAGTCCTCTGTGACGGCAAATGTCTTTTCTCTCCGCTTTGGATTAGAGACCTCTGACTCATTTTTCACAAGTCTGACACATATGCTTTGACCGATGGCACATAAATGAGTAGGAAAAATATACTAATATGTATCGATGCACTAGAGGAGCGGCTCAGGTCCAGAAAAGAAACACAAGGAGGTAGAACAAGCTCTGTCCCAAAAGGAAAAACGGTGATTCAGCAGCTCTTTATTATCTCTCGTTGTTCACAGGCCCTACAGCAATGAGTCAGAAGTCTGTGAGATGTGTGATAACTGTAGCGTATAATTGGGTACTTGCTAGTTCAAAGATAATACGGATTTTACCTTACAGGGCCTGCTCTAATTTGGCCCTTTAGTTCAGTCTAGCATGGCCAGGTGATAGCTGCTGTGTTAACAGGAAAAATCTGGTTTGGTGAGGCAGTGGCTTGCTAAAGTATTCCTACCCACTGAACTTTTTCACATTTCGTCAAGGTAGTACCAGCAATAAAATTTACTAACATTTGTAGGTTAAGAATTATGGATATTTTTATGTATCTGAAAAAAAGTATGAAACTGCACAACTTAGTGATGGGGTAATGCATGTAGTAAGCTAGTGAGAGAGAAAAAAGATGGGAGGCATGATAATGTCCTGGACCACCCACATATTGTATAGTTGCATGAAAACAAGCAATGCTCTGCCTCTATGGTCCACCAGGGGTCTCTGTGGTGCCACAAAGCCTCAATCCAGAGCAAAGAAAGAGCAAATAAAACAGCAACCAAAAAAAAAGCCCCGTATTATGACAGGTGGAGACACAGTAAAAGGAAACACCGATGGTTTAGTGTGCCACCTCTGATGTCAAGAGGCTTCACCCATGGATCTGAACAGCATGTAGGATTGTAGTATTGACTGATCCACTGCTGTGCTGACATCAGCTGCGGTGTCACTCTCCAGGACTTATTGCAAGGGGGCTCCTTGTGCATATGGCAGTGTGATATTCCCATAACGACGGCGTGTTAATTTGTGCCGGCTTATCTGCAAACAGCCAAGGCAGCGGAGGCAACGTGCTCAGGCTGGGGAACGCACAAACAGCCATGCAAGGATTTAAGGACACCGATCCTAACATTTAAATCCCGACTTCTCGGCCTTGTGAGAGCAGCAAAGTGACTCTAAATGCGATTGTCTCTACTATGTTATCTCCCATGTACACTGATGCAGTTCTCTATCAGCGACACATTATAAAGGTATAGCTTGAGAGAGAGAGACAGAGAAAAAAGGCATATGGTCATGAAGCGCTTAGCCGAGGAAATCTCATAGACAAATCAAAGACTTCTGGCTAGTGTACAGAGCATTGTTCTGCCCTTCAGAGCTGAAGATTAAATAGATTACAGATCAAAACATCTGCATGCAGGAAGGGCACCATCAGTGCTGAATTAATCTGCTAACGCTTCCCTTCCTGATTCAAAGATTCAAGCTCTAAAGAAGTTAGATCAGTCCTTTCTGTTTTTTTTTCTTTATTTCTTTTAACTAAGTCACATACATTAAATCTCAAAGCTAGTGGGGAAAATGTCTCAATATATATTCTTTGTGGCTTATTATGCATAATCATGTACAAATTCGTCAGAAAATCCAAGCTTTTATGTCAGAATGTATAATAACGATATTCAAGAGCAACACAAATTATCGTCATTTCTGATGAAACAACCCACAGCTAAAGTCCGGTGATGTATTATGTCTATTAAAGCCCCTTCACTGCCTGAGATTACATACAATTATATATGAAAAATTAAAAAAAGGAGATGCCAAATGAATCAGAAATTGCTTGATATATAAATTCAGCAACTCTGTAAGAAGCAAATACATTTTCAAAGCACTGAATGAAGGAAACCCCATTTTAGAAGCTTATAATTATTGTCTTTTTTCATCTCTCATCCACTGGTGCAAAATCCAACATACATGAAAGAGAATAGGATTTTACTCTTAAAAAATCTCAGTTTTTATTGTTTTGGAAAGATATCCGCACATACTTTTAAAGTATAACTAAATCTCCTTCCTAAAATGTTAGAATGACCTGAAGAATATACTGCTGTCCTCTTTCCTACCTATTATTCCTCTAATGCCAGCATTATGGTTTTCGATAAAGACTACCCTGCAGCTCATTATCCAGCAGGACAGGAAGAACTGGCTTGTGACCCGATAAAATGCCCAGAAATCCAAACTGCAGCTAAGTAAGGACAGGTAAAGAGGCTTTTTCACAGATTCAGCAGGATGTCGGAGCAGCAGGAAGTGATTCCTAAAAATACTTCACAAGCTCTGAGGAAGGGTACGCATTATCCTTTGCTCCTGCCCGACGTTCAGGCTGTGACAGACAAGTGTAATTGCGGTGGCTGGGTACCAGCTCGCGGCACCGTTGCCAGATGTGGCAGCTTAATTGTCTGTTAGTTCAGCATTCACTTTGTCTTGCTTATTACAGCCTGAGCCTCTCCAATCAAGCACTTTAAGGCAGCCATTGACAGCGCTTTGTTTCGCAGTCATTTAGCCATGTCCCCCTCGTATATGGTCAATCTCCTGCTATTCATATTTGGAGCAGCACCTCATTATCACTAAGCAGGCAACTGCTGCTGCTGTTCTCCTTAATTAAAGCAGGTAAAGCAGATATTAAGAGACAATAGACCACTAACAATCCGTCTCCTAACTTCATAAATGTGTTAGCACATGGCACTCAACAGGTAGGGAACTGCAATCTGTTGTGAACTTTCAATTTTCTATGCTTTGTTTTTAATTTGCCAGAAACCAGGCCTGAAAATGAAATAAGGCAATACTTTGAAATATTACAGGGCCACTGGAAACAAAAACAAACAAGCTGGGGGTTGGGTTAATACCAAGCCCAATTCCAGCCTTGTAGAATAGAGCATGACATTTGCAAAGATCAACACCCACGCTCTACATTGATGCTCTCATAATACAACGTTCTGCTGCATGAAAGCAGCACCTATTATTGCTGCAACGAATCCTCGGCGGCGTTGCGCTTACAGTCGTGCATAAAGCAGCCACAGTTGAACTTTCCCAATAAAAACCTCATTAGACATTAGTGAAACACTTAATGGGTGCTTCATTAAACATTAGAGAAATGCCACGCTGGATGAAAGAAACAGAGTTGCACTGTGGTTAGAGATGCATTAGATGAGGGCAGTTGCCATGTCAGCTTTGAAGCACATGTTGCTAATGGTTTTTCAGTGGTGTTTATGTGTTGATCATCTGAGATTTTCATCTTTTTTTTTCCAGGTTAAGTTTCTCATCCATCTAAAGTGGATCGTCAAAGTGTTTACTTTCACATTTGGTTCCTCTATAACCACATACTTTAATGTATTTCATTTCAGCTTAATGTGACAGACCAACACAAAGAAGGAAAAGTCAATTGTTTTCAGAGCCACTTTTTGCTCCAATTACAACTGCAAGACCCTTGAGGTATGTCTCTATCGGCTTTGTATTGAATTTTTCTCAACTACTAATCTTTCAAAAATCACTCAAGCTAACTCAGAACTTCTCACCCCCCTCCTGATTCTTTCCTAAAATGCTGATGCGGCTGTTGGGGAAGAATAAAAGAAAGCTTCCCCTCCGGCGACGGTAGGTGGGAACAGGATTTTACATTCATTTGGTACAATAAGAGGAAGAACTCCTGATGGGCTTAGAACAGGACAACAAAGCCGGGTCAAGAATGTCAAAGTGGCACCATATAGTCCAGATGCTGACAGGGAGCCAGAAAGCCATAGAAAAATAAAAATTATGCCAGGTGGGGATGTAAGGGAGCGAGAAAAGGACTGATGGTGTGACCTAGTGGGTTCTTGAAGATCTCACTGTGTCACCTCTGAAGCATGGCTGCAACCCCAGCAGTACTATTTTCCCAGATGAAGTCACCTGCTGTTAAAAGCTTTTCTTGGACACACTTTGGTAACATTTTCTAGCCTTTTTTTCCCCTAAGCATTGTCCAGGGGAAGTGAAGTGTCTCAAAGCCCTTTTGTAGTTCTCCCCTGAGTGTTGCAGGACTGCAAAACTAAATCTACTCCCATAAAATGAAGCACTTCCACTCAAAAAAAGCCTCAGTCTCGATTCGGTTTTGCTGATGTCCACCTAACTTTGTTTGTTGAAAAAATTTTCAGATTGTGTGAAAAGTGTGTCCTCCTCACAAATTATGACAATGGAAAACGGTATTGCATCAACTTAAATTAAAATACATTATTGACACTCAAATGAAAGTATGTTCTATGTAGACAACTTTTTTATTTCAGATATTAAATAGACATGTAGGTGTGCCAAGATCAATTACTTTCCCAGGGAAATATATGGTGTATCAAAACTTGTTGGTACATAAATTGTTAAAACTACAGTTCCTAGAATGCAATATTAAAGAGCACACAGTTAACATAAAAATAAACTCTAGCTAAGTAAGATTTTCTGAGAAAATTTTAGATTTTTGTAGTAGTTTGAAATACTACATATATTTCTTAAAAACAGTATTTCAAAATATTAAAAATGTTACTTTTATTTTAAAATTTATTGTACAAAAATCCCCCAAATTAATGGTCAATAAATTAAAAAAAGAATAAAATTTAGCTTTTGACTTGGAGTTTGCAATTTTGCCTCCTGCAGATTTAAATTATCTGAAGCTTCCCACAATATTACCGTTTTTAAAAGGCATCAAGCTAGCTTGTATTTTAACAAATGATAGTTTCAGATCAGCCATCAAAGCTTGTATTTTTATGCCAACACGTCAAAGGTTTATCAAAGAATCGATCACATGAATTTTATTATAGCCAGGGTGACCCTCGTTTACCAAGACTCCATCCAGAGGAATAAACCAACCAGAATAGATCAAAAATAGCTTCCAGAAAGATAGAAAGGAGTGAGGCGGGAGCTAGGAAGCACTGCTGTATTCCTGTCCTCCAGTGGGTGAGTCCATGTAATAAAAACAGGACACAGCAGAGTGGTTGGAACCACAGGTGATTTTTCCACTGCTACATGAGGTGCTGTGTTGAGCCAAATGAACAAGGAGGTCCAGGCAGCAAATTAACTAAAGCAGCAGAGTGAAGTGAATGAGCTGAACATGTTTTTAAAAAATGGGAGGAAAAACTGCTGCAATTTGTCATCTCACACAAGCAGCAGATGGAGCGTTAAGTGTTGGAGTTCACACTAATTTTTTTTATTTAAAGATGTCTGTCAAAAAAAAAAAGAAGACATATTTAGAAATTTAACTACTACTTCTAAACACACGAGGAACATATTAACTTAGTTTTCATTAGCTCTTTATTCAGTTCAGTTTCTTGAAGGAAAACATGGGATTTATTCACATTTTTCTGCACATATTAAAGAATGTCGTACCCGCAGGTGATTGCACGCATGCGCTGGACCCTCTTCATCACTGTCACTGGCTAAACCCGTCAAGAGCATTACCTCAAATGTGACCCATGTCAGGCCGAATGCCATTTAATCAACAGATTTATGAAGCCATTAATTTTAGATATCTCATATCTGAAAAGGGCTTGTGAAACACATTTGCATAATGCAGGACCAGTAGATATAGGGTACAACTAAAGGGAAATGTGAGGAGCTGTCCAGCAGTCCACTATGTTGAATCAATCAGATGACCAATCAGAGGGGTGGCTTAGTGCTGAAGTGCTGAAATGAAGGATTTCAGTGCTATGTAAATGGACTACTCAAACTACACAGCCCTGTTGATGCACTTTTTAGCATTATTCGGCTAAAGACAAACAAAAAACTAGAATAAAGAGGCAAAACGTAATACAAAATTGCCATAGCTTGCATGGCAAGCTTAAATGTTAGCACAAATTTCAAATCTTAAAGACAAAAATTGCTTTTTCTAAGTTGGGAAATTAGATATGTTCACTAGCTCCCATAGGTTAAAATAGCAAACACATCAAGTTTAAAATCCTTTGTACAGTTTTCAATTCCTTTCTCCCTCTTTGTTTTCCACCTCACCTTCCTTTCTTCCATGTCCTGCCTGGAGCATGTCGTCTAAGAGGTGGGTGAATAAACAGGTTTCCATAATGAGTGGCAAATCAGAGACAGGAGGAGCATGGTGCGCTGCAGGAAGGGCGCAGAGGGAAAAACGTTAAAGCTCCAGTGAGAGGAGGGCATCATCCACACAGCACTCTTGCTGCTTCCTCGCTGTCCGTCATGTTCACAGAAAAACCTGCTGTGAGATCTCAGCCTTTGTGCGTCTCTGTGACACAGTAGGGAATAATTAGAGTGATCTGTATGATTATGCATGTTTATGTATTTCCCAAATTACATGAACATACAGAGGAAATCTAAAATCACGTGATGAAAAGAGGGCTTGTTTGGGATTCTGCGACATTTGGCTTCAAGTGGAGCTCGGAGAAACGTAGTGATGTAATACAGATGAGGTATATTTGGTAAACATGCCATGACAAGAAAATGTTTCAAAAGATTCATCTGGGTTTCTTTCCACAAGACTGACATGAACATCTGGGGATGGAAAATGTCAGCCTGACAAGAAAATAGTGCGAGAAAAGCTCTCCTCAGGGACGGTGTGGTGTCTGCCAGAACAGTGCATTAGCAAAATAAGAGATTCTTATGTTTTAAGGTCAAAGGGGGTCATCCAGCTATGACTGTTGAATGTCAGATCACTATAGGAATTATATCACTGCGCTGTGAACGGGTGCAAGAGAAAATAGTCTTTGAGGCATGTCCTCTCTCAGACTGACAAACGGGATAACAAGTTTTAATGCTCACCTTATTAGAAAGGAATAGATCAGCCTGTCAACTAAAACCAGCTTTCCTGCCTGCAGTTGAGACTGAAACTCTGCAGCTCCTCCAGAGTCCTTTAGAAGCAACTGGCTGCAGGTTTTGTTTGAAGCTACCAAAAAGCGGGAATACAAAAGCATGCCGTACATTTCTGATTTTTGTTTATAAAAAGAACATTGAAAACTATCTTATTAATCCCACTTCAAAATTATTTACAACTTTGTGTTGGTCTAACACTTAAAAGCAAAATAGTAGTTTTTGTGAGAAGACATCAACCATGTTTTTTTTAAATTATTTTCACAAAAAGCAGAAGGTTAGCTTTCATTCATCATTTTATACTTTACAGTTCATTTATTTGCACTTTTACACACACAAAAAAAACGACAAATGAAAAATGGAACCATGGATCCAATAAACAGCAATGTTTCTATTTACTTTATCCAGTAAGTTGCTTTAATAGCCCTACTCTCCTCCTCCAAAGGTGACATTTGCCTAACAGTTTAATCCCCCACACAGTGGCACAGTTTGGGACCTGTTCAGCTTTATGGTCCCGCTTTACGATAGGTGTGCCCAGAATTTAATATTCAGATAAGAAAATGTTGCATCTTGGAACTGCTGGGCTCTTCAAACCCCCCTGCCATCCATTTAATTAAAAACAATACAATAAATTAAGAGCAAAACGAGGGACAGAGAGAGAGACGAAGATGAAGAAGCAACTAGATGAAGGTAAGTTATTGCCTTAAGCTGGAAAACCCTTTAAAGGAGGACATGATGCATAAATTTAGAGTGCAAGAGCTTATCTGTCAGTCATCTCCTCCCTGAGGGAAAGAGTGGGGACTTGGTACAGATCTATATTTTATGGTATATTTTATGCTATGAATAAGAAAGAAATTAAAATATGTGCATAATATGGACGGATTGGAAATTGACCCGCAGCCTAAAAATATAGAAATACAGCAGGATCAGTTCAGATTTGACACATATGTCACCCCCGCGCCCCAAACTCCAGGAAGGGTTCATCTCTCTAACGTAATTTTAACAGGCAAGACCAGAGCAACGTGATCCCCAATCATCAGCCTCCATCACCGCTTACCATCAGCGCGCTCCGCAACACAAACAGACAGATGAACATCTGCTACGATCCGCAAACCAGCAGGAACATTCGGGCTCATTTGCTTCACTCACTGTTAAGACAGTAGCTTCTCTGCTGCTGCTGGGGTTGTGTGATCCATGATGTGATCAGGGCTCAGTGGTGATGTAAGTGCTATAAATCACAGGCGTTATCAGTGAAGTTAATAAAATATACGGCGTGGCTGTTATTGCTTCTTTCTGTTGCAAGTTTTTTGGTGAGGAACTGGGGTTAAGGAAATGTGTTTAAGTCGAGAGAGCGAGCGTTTTGGTTTGGAGGGGAGGAATTTATGACTTTAGATGGAGCAACAAAGATTTAACCTGGTAAAGTCAGTTCATAAGTTAAAGGTACTGCCAGCTGATCAAAGAAAATGAATAATGTCTGAGTTTGACAGAAATATATCACCTTTCATATTTATTTGACTCTCTTAGTAAAAATATGTGACAATTTTAAAAATGCACCTTTTTTTGCAACAGCATAATCTTATAGATCCAAAATATGTAAAATAAATACAAATCTTTAACTTGACTACATCTGGTATGTAGGTAAAGAAATCACATAGATCTTTTGAACAAATGTCGTGTTTGGATCTATTGGTATGCACTGCAATGCCCTATATATAAGTAAATATATAGTTTTTATTTACACCTATGTTTAGGACACAGGTGTCCAAAGAGACCTGAAATGATTTTGTTCAGCTCCTGACCACATAATCAAGAATGGTTACAAATTTGGCCAACAAAATAGAAAACAATTTCTCACCCCAAAATTTGGAAATAGTCTCTTTTTCTTTAAGGGAACAGTCCGAAGAAATGATAAAGATTTCATAAATGTTTTGTTTATTGTTGAGCAGGGACAAGAAAAAAATGATACCACAATTTACCAATTTTTTCACTTTTTATTTTATGAATTTTGTAGCCTGCCAGTAGTTAAAATTGGCCAGTTTTGACACCTGAAGGAAAAAGCTGGAACTCCACTGGTTTAGAAACTTTTAATTACTAATCACAATGAATGAAAAGATGAATGAATGGAAGATGGATGTGTGCAAAATGCTAAAAAGACAGAAGGAAGAAAGATGATCTTTTCCACTCTAGCGTCATAAACATAAATGTGTGCAGATTGCTAAACTTGCTAAGCAGTTTTTCATGAGAATTTCTGTGAGCATATGCACACACACACACACACCCCCACACGCGGACACACACAAAAAAAGGCTGAATCAGCAGGAAAATGAGTGACGAAGTGTTTATGTGATTGCATTAGTCTGCTATTTGTCCAAGCTCAGGGATACTTGCGATCTGCAGCAGGGCTTTGTACACATGGGACAGCGGGATAGAGAGCGACACAAGGAGCATACTGATCATTCACCAACATGCACAGATTAAATTACAGAACCAACTCTGTCAGTCCTCCCTGTTGCTCTGCATTTACATTGCTTCCATCTGAAGGTAAACAACCAGACACTCCTCAGGGTGACAATAATTGCTCTTGATGGTCTCCAGCACCTTGCCTTGTCAATATGGCTCCTGGCTGATCTGTGTGTTTTCTCTGATGGAATCACATTAATATATATACAATCTGAGAGACATGCTCCAAGCAGAGTTTCTGCTCTACTGTAGATCTAATATTACAGAAACCGGAACACACAAGCTGGGTAGGAATAGAAGTAAATTAGGGATTTTAAGAATAGAATAAACAGTTTTATTTTACTGACCATGCAGGTTCAAATTAGCATTAGGAAAGCATGTACTCCAAACATGCATTGTCCAGACTTTCCACTCTACTTTATGCAAGGTTTTGTGTCTGGACCACTAAAACTAAACATATGGTGAACATATGTTTAGTTTTGGATGGTCTTTAAGTGCAGTTAGAGACCATCCAACTGGCCACATGTGTTATTGGCCTACAGAGTGTGAATGCATAGTGCTTGAAATATAACAAATATTGCATCCAAGCAAACCTCAGCAACCACAATGTTTCAAACATATGACAGCAGGGATGATTCTAATTTCATATATTGCGCAGCTTTTGTTCAAAACACATGCATTCATCCCCACTAATATTTGATTAAATGTTCCCAAGCAAATGGCAGAGAATTTGTAATTTTTTTTGTATCCATTGAGAAGCTTTTGGTGAAATTCTAGTATGACATTTGATCACTCTTCTTGGCAGAATTGGTATAAGTCATTTAAATTGGTTGATTTTGAATTTGAGTCAGAATTACTGGAGAAGTATCATTTTAGTCTGATTTTCCCATTCAAAAACCAAGTTCCAGTGTCATTTGGAAGCACTCAACTTGGTCAAAATTCCTAAGAGAAGTTCTGGTTTAGCCCTTCAATATTATTCCATCTACTTAACCAAACAACTTAAAATATTTCTACCAAATCTGCAAGAAAGTGTGCCAGTAGCTTGTTAGAGGTGGTTTCTCTGCAACTCACAGATGAACATTTACTCTGATATACATGAAGATTTTTATGATTGTGCTACCAACGCTTGTTTTTAAAATTGCTGCAGTTTTTTTAAATATATTCCCCCCAGAAGATGTACTCTGAGCACTTGCTATGATTTTTAAAAGGTTTCTGCAACTGGTAAGCAGTTAGATGTGTAGTCTGGGAGAATGAAACGATAATAGAAAGAAATTTGGCAGAGAATCCCAAGTATTCCTCATCAAATTGAAAGGACAGTTACTTGCAGTCATTTTTCTTTTTAGTATTTTCAGCTCAAATCAATGTCATAAAACTTAATTTTTTAAATGTAGCTTTTATTCAGGAGGAAAGAGGTGAAATAAACCAGCTTTAGACTGAAAAGAGAGCGAGTTACAGTAAATAGATCCATAAAACGTGACAACACCACCAAGAAAGACTTAAAAAAATCTGTTTAACTCAGACTTGCACTTAGCAGGTAGAGCATTGCTTAGCTCTTATACTCCAACTTGGGACATTTCCTATGATTGGCAGTGGTTACTGACAAGCCAAATGCTCTGCTGAATGCTGAATGACTCGCCTCTGTGCTGGACACCGGGTCTAGGTCAAACCGCTTTCAAAGGTGATGCGCAGCAGGTTAGACTGACCCGCGGGTCAGAGAAGTAAAGTGGAGGCAGAGATGAGGTGCAGTTGGAGCGCGGGGAGGATGAAGCTTGCGCAGGATAGCAGTTTACTTCACCAAGTCGTTAGGAGACAAGAGTGTGAGTCACGGCTTTAATGAACAGTGGTTTTATATTTATAAGATTTAGATGCCAATATCTGAAAATCTTCTAAAGATAATGGCAGACTTTGAATTTGTTAATTTTTTTTCTCTCATTCGCACCATGAACAACAAGTTGGTGTTTAGTCATCATGTACTGGTTGCTGTGGAGACTTAGTTACCTTCATGCCACTCTTTAAAGCAGTTCTCCAACATTGGTGTTTGGATATTTTAAATAAAATTTATAGATTTTATCCAAATGGTAATTCACATGAAGAGTTAATTATAAAACATTAAAAAAGGTTTGGTTAGATTTATGTTAAAAGGACTGTCATAGTATCAATAATACACAAAAACTTGATATTTCACAACAGTGAATACTTTTATTGCAACTAATTGCTACAACTTTACACACGTCTGACAATGCAATTACAATACTTGTGCAAATTGCTTTTTTGGGAGCCCTTTAGAAGATCAAATGATAACAGACAAAGAAAAGTATCCAACAAAACACAAACAGGAGGTTAAAGTGGCTGCTGCATTGCAGCGAGGGCCTTGGGGTGTGAAGCGGGTGACTCGGGGTTAATCTGACGCTGGGGAGGGGAGGCAGTGATAGCGGCCCTCATGGGGAATTAACTGGAGAGATTTGGAGGGAATCTGCTGGCAGCAATTTTCCCGTCTTTTTTATTAGCTTCCATGTGCAATTTGCTGCGAGCTGCTTAAATATGACAGGCAACTGTACGTCTTGCTCGTGCTCTTAAAGCCTCGTCTCTCGACGTGCATGCACATGCAGCGCTGGGGGATTCTAGCTCAGCCAAGGAAGGAATATATGTCACTTTTTGTTTGTTGCATAACAGAAAATTGCTGTGTGCTGCTCCCTTACAGCAATGTTCCTCATTTGCTCGGCCTCCCAAATGAGAAGTCAAAGGTTAGCTACAGGGATTAAGTGTCTAACTTAAGGCTGCTGCAGAGAAGAAGGAGGGATTCATGATTTTATGGTCAGATGTGGGGTTCTTCCGGAGGCCGCCCAGCTGCCACGCTGCAAAACTCCAGGTGAAAGTTTGCATTTACACGTTTAAATACTGAAAAACCGTCTGTGGACAGCGATACCCTCTGCAGGAAGCAGCCACGCATTTCGTAACACTCAATGCAGCTCGTATTGTCTATCTTCCTCTCACACACAGGCTCTGTCCAGCCCTGCAGGTGTTTTGCTGCTTAGTATGTAAAGGATAAAGGAGTGATCGGCCCCGACTATGATGGAGGGAGCCTTAACAAATTAACTTTTACAGCTAATTGTAAAAGTTCACACTTCCACAGAGGTTAGAAAAAGCGGCAGATTGGCAGAAGGGCAACCAGGTGTGAGCATCACTGGAATGATAATCAGAACCCGCTGACTTACTTGAGCATTATTTTGCAGAAGACACTATAGCTTGAGAGCCATGCTGAAGCTTAATTGCAAAGTTTTGCCTCTTGCTGAGTCATTAAATTGAAGTTTTTACTTTTTAACTTCATGATGTCAGCTAGGTTCTATATAAAAGGGTGTTTTTTTAATTGTACACGTTGAAATTAGACAGAAAAATTGTCCAATTCCTGGTTTTTGTTTGAAAAAATAGCACATTATCAAAATCTGTGGGGCAGTGGTGAGTGCAGCATAACTAAGTTGAATAATTTGACCCCATAAAAGTCTGATTAAAGGTGCATTGCTGAGTTGATCTATACAGAAATGTATAATAATATCCTTATTCTTTTTTCCTTCATTATAGCCAGCCAAATATCCACAACCTGAAAGGCTCAAACGGTCTTATAAAACCCTAAACTACATTTGAGGCAACAAACTGAGAAAGCAGCGGGGGGGAAAGAATATCAAAGAATCTGCTTTCCCACCCCCTCTTCAAAGCTTTATTGGACCAAATCTATTCATGAGGAAATGTAGTCTGATGGAAACCTTGCAATTGCATTAAAGGAATCTCATGATTGGATTTTAAGAACCAGCAGTTGATAAAAACACATTCTTAACTGCGATGAAGATATTCCGTCAAAAAAGTCCATTTGATTTTTTTCTTTCTTTGCTTTGTGAGTTCAGAAAAGTCTTTCATTGCTTCAGGCAATCACATCTTTAAATATGGATCATATAATGAAGCATAAACTAAATCTCAGAATTGAGAAATTATTTTCTCCCACGCCAATCATGTTTTTTTCATTTTTAATCTTGACAGAAGAAAGGACTAAGGTAGGAAAACAACAAACAAATCTATATTTACTGTATTTTAATACACGGATAATTGCACAAAAGCTTAGTTTATAAATCTTTCAACTTGTATATGTTATTGATAAGCAATTGTCTACACAAATAAGAATCAATAAAAAAGTTACACAAGAAGCATATGAAAAAAAAAGAAGGTAAAATGTGCCAATTTATGTTTATATAATAGAACCAGATTTGATTTCCAATGAAGCACATCCAGTTTTACTCTACCCCCTATGGATAGCATTTTCTCATTCTGGGGTGAAATGCCTCCGGGACTTAACACAGAAAACTGTCTGTCTGGCACTGAACAGTTCAAGTCTGGAAAAGTGTATTTGTTGAAAAAAGAAGGAAGGAGAAAGAAAAAAAAAAGCTGAGAATCACAGAAAGGTGGCATACCTTGAGGGACCGAACTAATGAAGCAGGTAATGAATGAACCTGCTTCCTAAAAACCTCTAGCTGGCACAGCTGGAGCATAATGGACTGCAAAAACAAATGAGTCACTTATCAGCTGAGCTTCTCACCCACCAATGTTATTTTGGCGTAAATGCCAGAAACTTTTAATGTCTAGCTCATTATAAAAGACGATCAAGTAACTTTTTGATGAATAGAGGTGAAGGTAGATGGTTACTGAAGTGTTTACAGGACTTGAATGATTTTGCTTTAGTTGTATAACTTCTTATGAAGTTCATCTAGCCTCTGGTTTGAGATATTGATGATTGTCAAAGTTTCCTTTTTCTTTTAATCTTCAAACAGAATTTAGAAGTAGATTAAATCTGAAAAGAATAAGTAAGATTGTAAGGGGAACCTGCTTCAAGCACAACAAACAAAAGTGTGAGGTGAATATTTTAGCCCCTTCTCTATTGTCAAGTTTCAAGTCCAGCTGATTAATTGATATTTGGTTCGGTTCTATCAAAGTTGAGTATGTTTCCATTCACAGTGTGTATGAATGTGAGCGAGCTGTGAATGTGCAGGAGTATCGGTCAATGTGAACTGATGTCATTTGGTGTGTGTGTGTGTGTACCCTTGAGTGTCCAGTTTATCTTAAATCTCTCAGCATATTTGTTCATCCAGTTGATGCTGCATGAAACAATCTGCTGCCAACCAAGTCGCTATCAAATCTATCATTTTTCTCCAAATTCGCAATTGTGAGATATCTTTTGTACCTCAGAGGCATGAGTACTTCTGAATGAGTTCAGAAATTCTGAACTCCTTAAAAGCCCTGAAATTGTGCAAGTTTTTAATTTGCTGATTAACACACATTAGGTGTTGCAAATGTGTGTTTTACATTCAGGAGACTTGCTCTCCAAGCAGTCATCACACTAAAGCGCTTGGTTCATAACAAAAGGCCCACACCAATTCATCTCGAGTGAAATGGAGTGGCAGGCGGCCTCCCAGCTGACCACGTTGTGTTGTCCTCTGGTGTCCTGCTCCCCACCTTTGGGCCTGATCTGGCTCACCCGTCTCTTATGCGACTTGCCCCTGCTATGCCCCATCAACTCAGGGAGACACAGCCATAGGCCTACCATCCCTGACTAAAAAGCGTGTGCACATATGTGTAGCTTTGGACCTTGAGGGTGGTTCCTCGTCTATCAACATGGCCCCTGCTGAGGGTGACACCTGCAAATAACAGTTTAATAGCTGAGTAATGCGCCTGGCCTTCTCCCCAGCTGCGCGGGGCAGCCTGGTGGGCTGAGAGGCAATTGAAAAGTCTTTGCTGTCGTTAGTGTATACATAAGGCAGCACCACACACAAACGCATGCAACTATAGATAGCTTTCCATAAACACACATAAACTGGGATGTGACCTGATAAGAAGGTTGTAAAAGTGGGGCAGACGTGCCAGCAGCTGCCCAATGACTGTGTCATACATCATATTTCCTCCACCTGCTCCAAATTCTGCTTTGTTTCTATTCATAACAGGCATACACACGCTTCCCAGACTGCAGTCTACAGTTCCTTGCGAGAGTATTTATATCGCTTCAAGTTTCTTTGACTATGAACTTAAAAGTTTGGGTGGGGTGGGTTGAGTGAGACTAAAAAATACTGCGGTCAGATTTCATGGAGAACATTGACATAACTATCCACATATTCATCATAAAAACAATCCCATGACATGATGCTACCACCACCAAGCTTGAGCACCTATAGGATGATGTGGAGCATTAGCTCGGGAGTAAAATGTAGGTCTCATCTGACGGGAACGCCTTCGTCCACAAAGATTGATGGGGACAAACCATCTGTAAGTATTAATCTCAATGCACTCTGTCAAATGTACTGATTGTTACCCCAAAATTGTAAGTCAGCTGTACACAAACTAAACAGGATGGAGATCTAAATGCATCAAATTAAAGATGCTTAGTAAGATAGAGAGGTCAAGTTAAATCTATGTCCCTGATGACTTTGATAATACCAGACTAATGAAGAAGCAATTTAATCTGACAGGATGAAAGAAAACATATTAGGTAGCAACCGTACTTTAGAAAGTGGGGCATGTCAGACAGAGAAACTTCGCTAGAAACTGAAAGCCATGCAATAAAAAACTAAAGCACAAGTTATGAGATAAGGAAAGCAGGTTTAATAGTTGTAACAAGAAAATTAAATTTATTTTCTAAACAGCTTTTCATCGCTACGTTGATAAATGAGTAAAAAACAACTCCAGTTATGCTGGCTACAATTGACAAAAGATTTATATGCCTAAATAAATATAATACATTAGCCACCTGCTTAGCAGATAAAATCTCTCAGGTAAGCCATATTTCACTGGAACGATCCAGTCTCTTTTCTCACGTAAATAGATAATGTCAGTAATTTTACTGCAGCTGCCAAAAATCCCCATTTATTTCTCAGACTTCATTCTTAAGAACTAAGCAGAGCTTTCACTGCCTATTAAACCAAACACACGGTAATAAAGGTGTCACACTGGGTGCGCTGCTGACAATAATCACTGAATGTACCAAGTGCTTCTACGGCTAAATAAAGCAGGAAGAAACACTTAAAGAGCTTAGAGGAAAGAGATTAGTTTTTGCTGAAAGCTGCCATTCAAAGTCTGGTGCTGATGAAAGCAATCAATACAAACAGCTGGATTAGGAAGGCTGGCACACAAGATATAACTATATTTTACAAACTGTATTATGTTTTTATTAGGATTTTGATTTTCAAGCCAGCACAAAGACAGAATCAGACAACAGTGTGTTTCAAACAATAATTGTAAAACTGTAAGTGGAATTCAATTTCTATTGATTAACCCCACCAGTTATAGACAGCTACCTTGTATTTTGACAGAAATTTTCCACCAGATGATGTTCATTTTAGTCCATAAGACTCTGTGCCTGCTTGCTTGCTGCATGAACTTAAAGGCATCAACATACAGTTAGGTCCAAATGTTTTCATACCACAGTCAGATGTAGATTTAAAGTTATTTTCATTTAATCAGGAACAAATTCTGATTTAAAAAAATCCTAAAATGGAAACAAATGTGTTAATTATGAAAATAGATTTTTTAAATGTTATTTAATGTTTTGTTCAAAATTCTCTTTGCAATCATTAATTGAAAATTCTTCATTGGTCATTGTATCTACCAAATGCCAAACTAACAAACATTGACCATTCAAGCTTTTGCAATCAGCAAAAGTCTTTTTTTTTTTTAAGAAACTGTAGCCACTTTGTAGAATCACATATTGACATCTATATCCTTACCAGCCAGAAGAAACATATTAGTGATGTTTAAAAGAGTACTTTCAATATAAATCTGTCTTAGTATGAATTAATGGGCTTAAAGTTGATCTTACAAAGACAGCTAGCACAGGTCTTATTACTACAAACGTTTACCACTACAACGCTCAAACAGCTAGCTACCTTAAATGTTGGCTGTCATCTTTTAATGTCTTTGAAGGGAAAGCAACCGCAAAAAAGTGTAAGTTACTCTGAACTGAAAAAGAAGGTGAAAGAAGTTTCCTATAAAACAAAACTGTCTATTCTAGTTTTGAGACAAAGAAGCAAATTCTGTCTCTCCTTACAAAAACATCAGTAGGCGCAGATCAAAAGATGCTCAGCTTCACCTTTCTGAGACACACTCGGATTTGCCCCACAGTGGGAGATCCAGGATGAGTTCCTGTCTGACAGATGTCTCTCTGTTCCTGAATAGACAGTTCGGCTTCAAGTCTCACATCAAACCGCAGTGTCTTCATCAAATGTCCAGAGACGACTCCTGCAGCTTGATTACATGGCAGAATCTCTAGAAAAAACTACTCTCGAGCTTCTAAAAGCGTAAGTGTTAAAAAGACTGAAAGATGGCTAGAGCTAAGGACCATCTACTGCTGACCTGGTGTTATGAGTACACAAGCGCCAAGAAGAGTTTGACTTAACTTCATCATGTATATTTGTAAGTCCCAACATGTCACAGTAATAATCCCACTCCTCAGTGCAAAAGTTGTTAAGGCTCCAACATGCTCAGGTGTATGTTGAGTATGCTTTACTTTACTCCATGGACGTCCGATGGACATATCCGTACAACACTCAATTTTTTTTTAACGACTCCTACGATCGTCGCACACTGCTCAGTTTACATCGAACTGTTTTGTAGATTATAAGGTTGAGAGTCGCTGACATCTTTTGGAAGAAATGGAGTCAAATTTGGAAAAACAAATCCTGCTATTTTAGTCAGTATTGTTAACCATGAAGCATCACTAATAAAACATTCTGCAGCAACTTAATATGTTAACTCACTCACATGGTTTAATGTTGCATATACGTCCAATATAAAGTTTCGGAAAGCTACAAGTAACCATTTTTAACCTTGGTTATTAGAATTCTTTAAGGGAAATCAGTATTAGAAGGTCAAAACAAAACAAAAGATTGGTTACAAATTGCTTATCGGTACATAAGGCACACAACACAAAGTGGAAAAGATTTACTTCAAATTGCTACATTAATTTTGTTGTCAGAGAAAATTCTATTGTTCAGTCGGTATAAGCAGCTGCAAAGTACAGTTAAGGATCAGCAACTGTCAGAATATTTGAGCTTTCTGTGCTGACCATCCCAGCCAGTCCAAGTAACATCTCGACATCCAAAGTGTACCTCTGCTGTTGGTGCTTTTCTTTTTCCTGTCAGCACATGCTGACAATGTTACCTTAAACCAACGTTATGGTGCAGTTCTTTAAACTCCTTAGAAGTATTTGTGCTTTCTGAAAGTTTTGCAGGTTGTGAGAAATTAATATTCATCTGAAACACTCCCTTGTATGTTAATTGGTGGAGAATTTTTTTCCTCAAGTCTAGCTTTTTGATGAGGATTTGCTATGATTGATAATAATGAGAAAGCATCAGAGATAATGGGCTCTCTGGCATTTGCCTGAGTAATTTGCACATTTCCAACCAGTGAGAGATATTACTGAACACTACTGGCTGAAGAGGCAGTGTGTTGTATCTTCAGTTTGGTACTGTAAGAGTATCCATCAACCTGTTTAATGATTGCTACCAGATTGGGAGGTCCTAGTATATTAAATGCATCTAGTTACTACTAAATTCACCACAGCAGTACTTTGTGGTAAGAAGGAAGTACAACCTCTTTCAGCTCTAGGGCTTAGGAGACATTAGCATGAGTTGATCTTAATCAGGTTCAGCAGTAATGTAAATATAACCTCAAGAGCACAGAAACGCAAAAAGACTTTGATCTGTAACTCTGTAGGAAATAAAATTGAAGTTAAAGTACAAACAAGCAGGAGATTTGGCCAAATGATAATCAGAAGTATTCAGGTTTGTGTTGACACAATGTCAAGGAAGACGTGTTAATGAAGGGATTGGTGCAATTAATCAATCAAAGAAGGGCCATAAGTCCATCTCAAGTAGTGGATGTGCTTCTGCTAATACTCTAATGTGCTAATAAACGGGGGTAATGTTTTGTTTAGCACTTGAGTACTTTTGCTAACCTTAAAAAATATTTAGCGCACTTAGCCTAAATTCATCTTTTAGGATTAATTCCAAGTTGCTAATATACTTTGGAATTTAGTTAAGCTTTGAGCTGAATAAAGTTCAACATCTGTGTTAAAGTTGTGGTTATCGACTGGTAAGCCTTAATGAGCTAAACGTTCATATTCATGCTCTTATTTTGAAGTTGGGGAATACTGTTTATGCAGCCATTCTGTTTGCTCTTCTCTCTCTTTCCCCTCCCCCAATAACTTTATTTCAAACAAAAATACACATACAGGAGCAAAATAAACCCTTGGCATTAGAGATAAACATAAATACAACATTTAATGGCCTTATAGAGCATGTAGATTATGTCAACATGAAGTTGGTGCTTAATGGATACAGTAGCACATTTGAGGTTGAGTTTAAAGAACTTTTTAACCTGGTAAATACCAAAAAAGCTTTATCATGTCCTCATATGTAAACTAGAATAGTGGTGGGCGTCACCTTGTTTTACCATAATTGTTCATGTTCTTGTAATGATAAAGCCTCAGAACAATGAAATGAGACAGACAGTGGTGGATAATATGGGTAGGGGAACGAAGCAGATAACATTCTGATTGTTCTGACTAATTACTGAGGACAAAGTGGGTAAACGAAGATGAGGACGGAAGTACATTTCATGGCTAATCAGAAAATCCTGTGATTTCTAGCTAGTGATAATTACTCTATAATTTCTCCAAATGTTGTGTTTCAACCAAACATCCCGGTGGTGGAAAAAAACCAAAAAAACAGCATCACAGAAGAGCTGCTTTACATCTGTGGCTGAGCTGAGTGGCATCCACTCTCCCAGCTCCTACCAGCCAGCCCAGTAAATCACTGCGTCTCTCCTCTTGCCTTTCTAGCCTTCTGCTGAGGTCAGCTATGAGCGGTCCAGACGTAAAAGGGGGAGGCATCCATCACTTTTTTCTTTTATATGCCCAAATCTTCTGCCTCTTAATGCGGCCCCAGACGGCGCAAAAGACAATCCAATCAGCCAGCTGAGATCCAATCCAGCCACATTCGTGGGTTTTCGGTATTTGCAGACTGGAAAGTGCAATGAGTTGCAGAAAGGCGCTTTTAGGGGAACAAAGATGCATACAGCTCCTGAATCAATCCATCTGAGAAAGATACAGGCAAGTATGGGTGCATTTAACACAACCTTGAGGAGAGAAAACTAATTCCTTTGTTGGCAATTCTTTGAGGAGACAATGTAAACACAAAACTGATGATCTTTCTCATGGTATAGAACATCCTTCACTCCCGACTGGAACGGGGGCGAGATAAATTAGGAGCAGTTTTCCCAGAATAGCCTCCTGAGACTAATAAGACATTCTCACAGAATAGATGTCCATTTCATTGTGTCCCTGCTCATTCTGTCAGATTCATATTGTCAAAACACAGAAGGGAAGTGTCACAGTAAACAGATAATGCTGTCTATATGCGATGGAGGATAAGCTGACATTACACCCCAAATCTGAAAGGAAGCTATTAACCTTGATTTGGGAAGAGGAGATAATCCATCATGCCACATTTAATATAATCCCTCAGATTCTTAGCCAGTCAATGGATTCTTAACTTTATTTGGTTGCCCAGCAGCTGCTGGGTGAACAGGTTAAACCTGGAGCTGCAAAAAGTCCAGCAGAGGACGAAATGATGACATCACAATTTAGTTGGCCATGTTTTTTTAAGGGCATCACTTCCTCGGCTTTTTAAGGATTGCATTGGAGGTTGGAAGTCTTCTCATAACTGAAAAATTGACTTATTTCACTCATTGAAACAGTTTCTTTTCTTCTCATGAATGTAGGTGTACTCATGAAGTTCATAAACGCACAAGAAGATAACAAATAGCCACTGATACTATTAAGACAAATAACCGGACTGAACTGGGCGTAATGGGAACTTCACAAAAGATAAATGCTTCACATGGATACGAAACTCCTCACTTCGGTTTGACTAATAAAGTTTCTATTTGAAGTGGACAAATTTGTAACTCAGGGACTTTAAAAATACTTTGCTCTTAACTACATTTTTATGAAATCAGCTCTAACAAAAAGGGTTAAGTCAAAATCGTTGACCTAGAGCAGCAAGTACATTAGATTTAAATTTGACATTTAGTACAAAACACAGCATATGGTGGGGAAGTTGTTAGCACCATTACCTTGGGGCAAGAAGGTCCTACATTCAATTCAGCCTTGGATACTTGTGCATGTACTGTATTCTCTTTGCATACTCTGTCCTCCTCCCACAGTCCAAAACAATGACTGCTAGGTTATTTTGTTACCCTAATTTGCCCTGAGAAGTGACTTACCTGTAGAATATGCATCAACCTTGGTTATTATAAGAACAGGAGGGATTCAGTGAGAATTCACAATAGAAGTTTACAATGGACATTCAAATTGTCAGAAGATATATTACTTCCTTTTACAGCATGCAGCTACATAATATTTGCGATGCAATGATGACAACGCTATTATTAAATAACACAGAATTATGCAAAAGTAGCAAATGAGTCAGGGAAACATCCCTAAAAGTGAATTATGCAAAGTTATTGTAGCGCTTTGCTCTTTTGCTTTTGAACATGCATGCAACAGTTTTTGGGGGCGCCTGGTCAAAAATAGAACAAAACGGCCAAACCCCCGAATTAACCTGTAATTGCAGTAGAATTACTTGACTATAGAGAATTTTGAAATAAAATCCTTAATTTGAATGCATTTATTTAGGGGAGAAAAAGTCAAATTAAGATGTACGCACATATATCTAATATTTCAGGGTCATTGAAGGAGAAACAAACACAGAGCATCATCGCTTCTTCACCAAGCCTAACATACCAGACCAACCCAGTGTGTATTTGCATAAAATGAAGACTATTGCAGAGAAAGATTATGCATAAAGTCTTTGCACATCCTTAACTTGAATAAAACTAATGTTCAGAAACACATAAATCACAGAAAGGAAAGGGATTTTGCATGAAATAACCATTTTACTGGTATCCAGTACTCATGAACATATGCAGAATCAAATATCAATGACAATAAATTGATTATATGTCAGGTGCTGGTAAATTAAAAATGTAAGTGACATAAAAGTCACACCCACTGCAAAAACACAAAACAAAAACGAAAGATAAAGACATGCAGAGAGGCAAAGTGAAAGTCAACATTCTAATGTAAATATGTCAACTGGAAATGATTGTTTTCAAACCTTGATTTTCTTTAATCTGAAGCTTAAACATCCCTTACCTACTGAAATATTCATTAAAAATAAATACTGCATCCTTATTTTTACATATTACACACAGTGTGAATTTTAAAAACTTCAACATGGTTGTCCAACATCAACCTTTATTGCTTCTTTCTCTGAATTATTATGTAGTCATTAGATCCTGCTCCTAGAGAGATGGAGTCGAGGGTCTTTTCACTCCATCTTGACCAAATAGGAACAGCTCCAAATACGCACAGCAGAAAAGAACTTCTTAGATTGTCCTTTTATCTTTGAGATGTCACATTTATTCACACTTAAACAAGGCTTGCCTGCATGCACTTGTTTGGATTGTACTGCAAGGTCGTATTAAGATTCAAATCATGCCTGCCTCCCATCTTGATAAATGGAAAGAGTCTGCAAAAACTTCCCTAAATGGCCCTCTGGCATGGCTGGGGAATAAATTGAGCTAATCAAGGATGGCCTCACAATCACTGCATCCACAAAGTAATCAAAGAGTTGAAAAGGAAGCACACTGTGCATGCAGATCTAGGCGTGTGTGCATGTGTGGATGCGTTTCAAATTTGGCTTCAAGATATCGTTTTGTCTGGGCACTAAAAGCCAATTTGGAGTGTTGCAGCCATAATTGTACATGTGCGTTGTCTCGGTACAAGTAAAAGCTTTTCTGCTACAGCCACATGGAAACTGAAAGTGCACAATTAAGCAGCTACATTGAGGACCACCTCATTGATGTGACAGACAGACAGACCAGAGCAACCCCAGCGAAACTTAGATCAGATTAGTTGCATTGTCCGGTGAACTATAAAACGAGCTCACCGGACAAAAACAAATGACTCAGAGGGGACGACTTTGCCAACTATAAGTTAACTTAACCATCCCCATTCTGTTTATGTTTTTTGTTAGTTCAAAATGAAACAAGGACAAACAAACTATCCCTGCGGGCTAGATGACTGGGGTATAAATCCTGGAATATGGGCAGAGTAAAACACCTGGTTTCCTTGCTAATGGGTATGCTTGCACTCCCTTCCAAAAGAGTTTCCTGCTGCCAATTTAGTCACTGGCGAGAATATTCTCAGAGGTGGCAATCGCGGGAAGCAAACAGTGAATGTGTGTGTGTTACTTTGACCGATTCCCCCTGCGGAGCTGAGGCGTGATGGATAACCACTCAGCCAAGCCACTGCTCTTTTCTACGAGCCCGGGTTATCTCCCAGTGGTGTGGCTTCATGAAACTATGCTGGAATGGCAAATTCCAAACAAATTCAACTTGGTCTCAAAGGTCCTCGAGGTTTGAAAGCAAAGCAGAGGCTCCTTTATCTGGAGTCAAACACTAAAACACTTTATAACACCTATTCTCGCAGAGATCTTTGCAGGTTGCCCATTTTATCAAAAGACAGACTATTTGCCATAAAACACATAAGAACTGCAACTACCTGCTTACATGCTCCAAAACATCTATTTTCCTTTTCTTGAATAAATCAGACAAGTCCCATTGAAATACAATATAAATTCAACCTTTGCTTAACCAGAGAGTACAGATCAAATTTGCCATTTATGTCGACTTCTTTTACAACCAGATCTTTAACTTCTTCCTTCAGCATATAATGCACTTCATAAAAGATAGTTATCAAGTTTTCCATGAAGAAGAAGCTCAGTGTGGATAACATGAGAATAGCTTGAATTTATTGCCAAATGTGCAATTTTTAATCAGTTTCCCTTTTCCAACACCAGTTTCCAGATATCTTTGAAGTCTAAATTGCCAATTCCAATTTTAACCATTCCAAACATTTTCTAAGAGCAATACAACATAGATGAAACGTGATGCAGGCTCTTTGATTAGTAAGTAAGAAAAATGTATGTATACTTCATCTTTTATATAAAAAACAAGATAAAACAGAATACATAAAGCCTAAAACTAGGCAACAGTGAGTATGAATAAATTTGTCTTCAGCTGTTTCTCAAAAAAAATCAACAGTCAAGCAAGAGCAAAGATGGAGGCAACATGTTCCACAACCTGGGGCCACAGCACTACAGGATTTATTCCTTCTGGTCTTAAAAAGTGTTCAAGATGGAGGAAAGAGTTTTGAATCCAGCAGAAAATGAAGAAATTACAAGCTTATCCTGATATTTGCATGAACACACAAGTCTTGGTAGCCTTTTTGGAATATCTGAGTTAGGGCTAATAACTTTAACCTTTATTAGGGGTGGATTCATCAATGGGCTGCCCTGATTTCCTTAATTATTGTTGAGCAGTAATCGGCCAAAATTTACATGTGCAACTGATCTTTTCTATCCCTGCAAAGGTTTGAAAATCAGCCGCTGTCCCTGTTTGTTGAACATTGACTAAATATGCAAGTCACCTTCCCTGCACTGAACA
Organism: Brachyrhaphis terrabensis; assembly: GCA_903067065.1. NCBI lineage: Eukaryota > Metazoa > Chordata > Actinopteri > Cyprinodontiformes > Poeciliidae > Brachyrhaphis > Brachyrhaphis terrabensis. The sequence continues at coordinate 28,351 of CAEGAG010104067.1, read as the reverse complement.
AAAACAATCAGTATCACTAAAATGGACAGGCAGTCCTCCGTGGCCACACAATGCAAATATGACATTGAAGCACAGAATGGGAAAAGCACAAAACTACTTCAACATACAGTCTGAAATAAAAGGACAAATGCAAATCTCTAATTTAACACTGACAGCTTGTTTCACCCACAAATGCTTCCCATTGTTGAGTTTTCCTCCTGAACAAAGACAAATGCTTAACAGCTCTGCCTTAACTGTTCTTTTTCAAATACTTTCAGCATCTCAGCAGGGGGACCTTGTGCCTTACAGCTCTACGTTACCAAAGGGCCCTGATGAATCAAGGTCAACAGAAATCATGTGAAACACAAGGGGGCACAAGTCTCTGCAGGTAGTTGAGAAATAAAACAAACCTTTTCTCTGTCCTAAGCTGCCTAGAGGCCTAAGTGCTTGGTAAGCCTGCTGAAACAGATGCTGGTGAGCAGCAAGTTGGTGTAATGACTTGATGATGGGAACGTTACAGAGGGGACAGAGAGAGGCTTTTTTTTTTCTAACAGGCAATGGACCATAATCCCTCTGTTTGTTGCAACAAGAGGGTAAATCAAGACTGTGTCGAAGCTGAAACAAGTCTCCTGTAGCCTCCCCTCCTTTTCCAAGAAATGCTCCTGCAAGAAGCAAGCTGAAAGGAGTTAAGCGAACCGAGGGAAATACACTTCCATTTGGAAAGGAATTACATGGATATCCCTGTGGATATCCACTGTTCAGAGAGCAACAACATCTACGCTGGGATTAAACGCAATGTTCCTTCACAAATCTCCTTTGAACGTCGAGGTACTTATGGACATGTTCTCTTTCTCAATCTTTTTTGTAACTTTACAGCGTGAACATTTTGGATGCAGGTGTTCAGCGCGTGCTGCGTTTCCCAACCTGGAATCGCTGATGGAAAGCGGCAGACCTCAGGAAATACAATTTCCTGCTTGCAGGAAATGAATGTGGCGTGTGATTTCTTTGATTAACAAGGAATAAATAAGGCGCTGATTGACAACGTGCACATATTGAAGCAAACGCCCCCTACATTTCACCGACCACACTCGATTGTTTGCGGTCCTCACTTCTGGCCCCTTCTCTCCCATGACACTCGGTGCATCTTATCTCTCGACCCATGCCTCCCTTGCTCCCACGCTACTGCCTCCCCTGCTAAGAGGAGGAACTGCTCTGTCTGAACAGGCCCTTCCTCTGTGCAGGGCTGATAGGGGCTCAATCTGACGGCTGATGCTCAGGAAGAGGCTTATTAAAGGGGGGCCGAAGAGTAAGAGGCCTGGCCTTATCACGGCAAGTAAAGCATCTCAACTCTTGGGGCTAATTGGCCGGGGAACCAGTGGCCAGCTGCTGGGCAGAGATTGGGTCATCTGATGGCTCCCTTCTTCCAAAATTGCTGGGTCTACTTTTACGCTTTTGCACTTCTGCTCTCGTTTAATGAACACAACCGTGTGGTACTCTAAGTTCTCTCAAACCCAGACGGCAAGCACTCTGGCAGTCCACCCCACATACAGTGATTTGATTTATGAAAGCCTGATTGCAAAGATTGTGTGTGTGGGAAGAGGGCTGGCAGTCCCAGAGCTGCAGCTCTAGGTAAAAGGATTAATTCGGCTTAAAAAGTCGGACTGCTGAATCACTCACAGGATCTCAGATACAAAATGCCTTGTTTACATGAAAACATTTTCCCATGACACCAGTCTTGATATTTACTCTAAATGTGCAGAGAAAATGTTAAAACTTCAGGGTTGGTTTTAGACAAGAACAAGGGCAGGAAATGTATTAATTTTCTTTCTAGCTTTAGCTACGCTGAACTTTATCTTACGTAAGTCAGGATCTGCAAAATGGAAGAAAATAAAAAATAAAATAAAAGCCCGAAACAGAAAAACAACTTCACAGTCTTCTCTAAAAGTTTTGAAATCCTTTTGTTCTCATCTCTGGAAGACAAATCTATACATTTACAAACAGCTCATGCAAGAGAGACTATATAAAATATGCCAATATATATTACATATGCAAAAACAAGCAAACTCTTCAGACTCTCTATGGGCAGTTGACTGGAGTCCCACTTGTGCTTATGATTCAGTGGCAATAATTTAGGCAGCATATACTGTCCTACATACAATATCATGAAAGAGAAAAACAAGCCACAAGGCTGAGAGAACTGCAAGAAACTGCAAGAACTGTCTCAGCACATAGAAACGGGGAAGGATGAAAGAACATTTTCACCACAAATGTCTAAATCCTAAGACCCCTCCGTTATTGGAAAAAGTTTGGAGACTTTGCAGAGTTGGAAAACAAGCCAAACTATAATTAGCACTAAAGAAGCTGCAGCTAACAGTAAGGTCAGTAGTGACATTGGGCACTTTGAATGGGATGCAAAGTGGTTCCCTATAGATAAACTGTAAAAGGACTGAACTTAAAGAGCATTTAAAAGTATTTGCCCCTTGTAGATTTCTAAGGATTTTCTTTTTTTTTTAATCACACATAACTTTATCATATCAAACAAAGACATGGGGAGAAATTCAGATGCATTCTTTGTTTTTTATTCATAATCGGCCAGCCTAAGGTCATGCAGCAGACTCTCGATTGAACTTAAGGGCAAACTTTGACAAGATCAATCCAAAACCACCCAAATGTGAACTTGCTGATTAGTTTCAGATCATTTTAAGGATGAGTAACCTAAGCAAGCTTTGGCTTAAGCTCATTAAATGATTGACATTTTCTTTAGGATTTTTAGGATAGAGCAGAAATCACGGCTCCAGTGATCACATTTGTTTTCTCAAATGTCAGATATGTGAACACCTTCTAAAATCTTACACAGTTGTCTCATTCTTCCAAAACTCTTGGGAATTACAAAGCTGAAAATGTACAAAGGCTATTTATGTTCTTTGTTGTCAGTGTTGGCTTTTGCTATGAAAGTTTCCCAGAGATGACAATTTTGTTTAGTCTCTTTGCTATTTATCCATGTGTGGATAATTACCAATGTTTGTTACTGTGTCAAAGAATAAAAAAATAGCTTTGAAACTTAATTATTGAATGTCGATTTGTTTCTCATTTGTTCTTGAATGTATTCAAATTGGGACATTTAGCCTAAGTGATTTTTTTAACAGATCTGGTAGTAATCAGACCTGGGTGTGGTTAATTGAACTCGGCTTTCATAAAAGTATTTTTAATCAAACTTCATTCATTATTTAACAAGGGGAGTGATTATTGTTTGAGGCTGGTTTGGAGAATTATTTTTCTTTTAGTAAATGAAATGATCAGTTAAAAACATATGTTTTTGTATCCTCAGGACATATTTGTATGATATTAACACTTGGCTTATGATCTGAGAAATGTGTGGCAAAAAAACTAAAAAGAACAAATCAGCAAAGGTGCAAATACTTTTCACATTATGTAGAGCTTTTCTAGTCTTATCTGCCATTCAAAGCATTTTTACATTACATTAAGTTGATTTAAACTGAACCTGACTAAAGTATCAATTTGATTTGAAGCCCGTACAATGAATATTAATTATTAATGTGTCAAAAATCTTTGAGGGAAGGTTAAATTTTGCTCTTTAAATTATATGATTTGACTAATGGTGTTAAATCGTATAGGATAGTTTTATCCTTTTTCCTTTATCTTCATAAATTTCATAGAAAAAAAAAAGAAACGAAGGGACCTCAATTCTTGCAATATCTCCAGTCCTTTGTACTTTGTCTTACAATTTGACAGCTCATGTATAATTATGTCTAAAAAGAAGCATATTAGACATGAAATGAAATGGCTCAAACCTCAAATGAGGCAAAAAAGCTCTGTTTAACATGCTACCAGAACAAGACGTCTGCTGGCTGAATCCCAGTCCCTTGTCACCACCCAGCCACCTTTCAAACTGCTTGCATTAGCATAAAATTTAAGTCAGGCAGCATGCAGGATTCAGCAGAAGTGTGACAGAAGAAAAAGAAGGCTTTTCACTCCCCTCCCCTGAACAAAAGTGAAAAGAAAGTCTGCAAAGCCAAGGCAGAGTCTCAGGGAGGGGTTGGCATATGCGAGGCGGCGTGGAATTACCCTGCGTAGATCTGCACCACAAGCAGAACAGATGTGAAGTCCCTTAAAAGTGCCAAGTTCAATACCATTTCAATATTCGCTCCTCAGCAAATCTAAAACCTGTGACATTAAAATAAAGCTGCTTTTGCAGGATTCGTGCTTTAGCGTGCCTGATAAGATCAGCAGGGCAAGGCAACACTTGAATACTGACAAAGAACTGATTGTCGGAGCAGTATAGATCCACCTGATACTCACACTCCACACACAGGGAGCTTTGAGCTTTAAAGTCCCTGTCAATATTTTTTTATCAGAGAATGAATAGTTATAATTTTCTGTTATGAAGGTTCTGAATAAAGCGGGTATCAGCTGTTTCATGAATTTATGAGCTGATTTTCTCAGGAGCCTTGGCATTCAAATGACAGTTTTCCAGATACGAGTCATAAATTGACTCCATCCATCCAAGGACGGAGAGATGAAGGTTCACCTCATCTCTTAGCGTGTGAGGACTTGTGTCGCATGCAATCACTGGCCAATTTATTAAGTATACTCCGGTCAAATCAGCCAACCACCTGGCAGCAACTCAGTACATTTAGGCATCTAGAAGTGGTGGAAACAACTTGCTTAAATTGAAACTGGACGTCAGAGTGGTAAACAAAGGGGAATTTCACTGACTGAATGTTGGTATGAGAATGGCTGGTTTGATTAGATCAGTAGACTCAAAAGATGGTGAAAAAGGTCAGAAATGTAGCTTTGTTGAAGTTTGAACTACCCATCATACACACATAATCCTACAACTTTTTTAGGTATTAAAGAAATAAAATCATGCTGAATCTATGCCACTAGGAAATCCAGAAAAAGATATCACAGACATATCTGTCAAAGTCTTCTTATTTAACAAGTACACCAAGACAATTACTCCTCAATAAGGATGAAACAAATGGTGAATAAAATAATCTAAGAGATGGAGGTTTATGCGTCTATTCTCAATGCAGGGGGCACTCTGTGCTCTTGAGGAGCCTCGTTTTCCATTGAAATCTTCATCTTCTACTCTGCTTCAGTATAGTCTGCAGAACTTCTTATATGCAGAGGATAATTGAGTCAACAAAAAGCAGTTCAATTATTTATTTCTCACACATATACACATGTTTATTATGTCCTTAGGCGACAATTGGTAAATGATTAAAACAGCTAAAACTGCTAAGATGCCACTTTGTCTTAGCTTTCCACAACCATCTTAAAGAACTGCATCAATTTCCCCAAAGAAGCTCTAAGAACATACTAGAGAGTCGGAGAAAATAAAATATATACCTTCCCTTGAGTTTCAGCAACAGTAAAAAAAAACAAAAAAGAAAAGGGGGAAAAAAAAAATCGTTGCCAACTCAAGTGAAAGGCTTCTGCTGAACTGGATGTTCTTGTGTTCAAAATGTTGTATTTCCCATGATTTGTGTGAAGAGAAGAGAGAAAATGCTCTCCTGGCAGCTGACAGGAAAGCAGATATGGAGTGACAAATTCAGTGTTTCAAAGGCTTTCATGGTTTATTGACATAAAACAGACCTATAAACAATACAGAAACAATGATTTATCGTTTGCTACCATGCACTGACGGAAAGAGTCTTGTTTGGAGACTTACAGACCAGCTTAGGATATAACCATGTAACAGCTGATTTTCTTTTACTTGTAATAGAAGCTCTGGTTTGTGCAATTTTGGTTAAAGCCACATTATTTCACCTGACTTATTAGAACCACTTGCATTAACATTGTAGAGTAAAAACACATTAACTGTGTATTTTCTAATTCACATAAAACCAAAACAATGCTTGCTATTTTTAAATCTGTAATTGCTTGGGCACTATTAATTATTCTGCCTGGACATTTTACTGTTCTTGACAGACAAAAGCTCAATATTAGCCCATTTTAAAGTGTATTAGGAATCTAAAAAGGTACAGATCAATGAACAATGTCATTCCCCAAAATAAACACCTTCAAGCTAAATTGAAAATTTCAGTTGCCCATATCTTTTTTAATGGTGAAGAGAGGAAAAGATTGTGCTTTTTGGCCTCTATATTATGAAGTATGTTTGGATGAGTCACTGGAAAGCTCTGTAGCCTAAGAATACGGCAAGCGTCACACTAAGAATCTGTTTCAGCACAAGTGGTACGGGTGTGTTGAATCTTCAACTTCACCTCAAATAAACTACTAAAGTTGTTTAGTAGTTTATTGTTTAGTCTAAAACCATCCAAACTGGTTTTAGAGGAGGCTAACTTAGTTTCTTGAATAGTCTTCCTCAAACAACAGAACTCAACTCTACAAAAATAAAAATATTACCATTTAAAACTAGGCACATAAAAAAAAAAAAAGAATATCTCTCTATGTGGACAGATGTTACTAATCCCACTATCTCTAGGCTTCTTAAATCTTCCTGAACAGAGCCGGCTCCTGGTATCTTGCTGCCATAAATATTCTTACCATTTCATGTCAAATAAAATAAAGTGGAGCCTCAAACAAAGTGACATATCGGAGCCTGACACTTGATGACTACCTTGTATTGTGTGCTGGCCTCAGTCTACTGACCCACCAGAGCATAAAATGATAGTTCAGGCAGCTGAGAGCGAAGGGCGGACTCCGGTCAAATGAGGGTGTTTGGTGTACCAAAAGAGGATGGCAGAGTCACAACAAGAGTTACAGCTGCACAGACACTAAAAGAGGCAGACAATAAGAATTAGAGGTACATGGGAGCTGAACAAGGGAGAGACAGAGAGAGATGCTTTGTTCTGTATAAATTACTTGGACTGAAGCATGATGCCAGGGTTGCCAAACAGCTGCTTGGTATGCAGTGTGCAAAGCCTTCTCTATCACTGCTGACATACTGGGCAGAGGAATTATGATGAGAGATGATTGTATCATGACTGTAATTGTAAATGTAAATCCTGCGGCGCGGCCACCCTCTTTTAGTGCATAGCGATGAGTTCCCCAAACAAAATTTACATTCCACTTCATATCATGCGGCGACTGCATTACTTTGACAAACAATAACCATTGACAAATGAATAACATAAAAGGAGATGATTAACTCCAGAAAAGCAATCTGGGCAGATAATTTACGCTCGGCTCCTGCGCTGCAGCTTTCCCAGGCGGGCCTTGTTTTCTTCTGTGTATGTAAGACCGAGGCAGCAGAAATTAATACTGTGCATAGTTAGTGTGCATGAACACATAGATTTACACTTGATTTTGCCATTAAATACTCCAAAGCTCACTTTAAATATATTTTACTAAATTTTTCATCTTTACCCTTCAGTTTAACTAATCTCGATTGCCAGACATGATAAAATAGCTGCTAAAAACACTCTTCATCGAAACATATATAATAATCAACAATTAAAGTATTCTAATCACTTCTCTATGGCAATTAACCGGATACAAACTGAATGGGAAGCATGGTTCAATCCTTTCAAGATGGGAGGAATTTATCTTATGCAGGCAGGCAAGAGGACTCAGTGTTGCATTGACACAAGTTTAATTAGCATACACAAATAGGGTTCCTCATATTTCATCAAACAAAGAGGTAAATGAGCTAACAAAGTTTCTTCAAATTAGTCCAATTAAGGAAGCTAATTGATACTTTTCTCTTTAAATTGCTCTTCTTGTCCGTCGAACATTGAACACGCTACAATACTTGGGTAGAGCATCTGTCAACAAGGCTTGGGACCCATTTCACTTAGAGTGTATAGACTGGTTGATTAACTTTCAATGAAGCCGTTTCCATTCAGAAAAGATAAGCTGCTATGTCAGTGCTAGCTGCCAGTTTATACTTCTGATGGCCTCTAATGTTTTTGTTTTTTTTATCAATCTCTGTGCAACCTGCTACAGAGTTTTTCTCCAAACTGTAGGGAAATACATCTTTAATTGGTATTTGGTTATGTTGCTACTGGTAGTTAGCTTGGTCACCAAGGACATTCAAAAGCCAGTCCCACTAGTTTCCCTGACATGGGACCAGAACATGTTAAGGCAGGTTTGATGTTATTCCCAAATCTTGATTGTTAGATTTAGGACGCAGATCTTCAGCAAAACATATTTTCTACTAAGTTTATTTTATGCCATGAAGGATTACTATGCTCATCTTCACTGTGTGAAAAAGCAGCAAAAAAATTTTTTTTTCTATTGTTTCCCTTCCAGGTCCACATTGAGACACATCCAACATAAAAAAATAATGTCCATCCATAGCTTCTATGAATAAAGTTACTGACAACTCCAGTAAACCCAAAGTTCAATTACACGGAAGGGGGGTGCGGAGTATATGAGTCCGATTACGGACCCATCTTCCCAGAAATAAGGACTCTGTCACTGGGGAGCTGCTGGCCTTGCAGAGCCAGCCAAGCCTGGCCAGGAACCAGAGAGGTATTCTCTCTTCTGTCACTTCTCATTGTTGTGAAGCGGGCGCGCCGCATGAGAGCGGAGTAACCTGCCAACAGGCAGCCGAGACGAAAAACATACTCTGCTATTTACATTCATCAAATACGAGAAAGAGCAGGCAGGAAAACCTGCCCAAAGACAAAAAAGAAGCACCTTTTAACGAGCGACACACATGACTGCACTGCATGCGTTTTCGAACATTAAGCCACCTATTTTTCAACATTAATCACTGAATTCTTGAGGCATTATGTCACGCAATCCGCCATCAAGTGAATGTGAACATTAATAATGCAGATTCAATCACGGTGGTTAGTCTTATCTGCTTATTTAAAATGAAGCCCATAACATGCTTTTGCAAGAATGCTAAAAAGCAATTATTGCTTTCAGCTTTGGTGAGCCCCAAATTAATGAGTTAGAGTCAGGATGAGAGGAGTTTTAGAAAAGTATCCGGGGAATGATTTGTAAGGGGGAACTACTGTAAATAGCTTAAAAAGTTAAAACACTAAAGGTATGGAAGACCATGAAAGAATCAGAATATTTTTATTATTTTCCTTCAGCTGCCAAACCAGGCACATCTTCCATTTGAAGACCTGCTGAATAAAGCATTTGAGTAACAGTATTGAGGGATATGCTGAACATTATAAAAGCAAAGTTTGCATATCCCACTGCTGCACTTTTCTCCTTTGAATGACAAGATAACATTTGCTCAAATGAGGATTCCTCATACTGGGACCACTGGGGGCCAGATGAGTTTGACTTTGAAGTGGGGGCATCAAGTCAGGGCTAAAGCCTTCTGAGAGTCCCCAGGCCTTACAGCTTATGCTGTAAGGCACACACACACACACACACACACACACACACACACGCATTCACACCAATCTGTGCAAAAGTGAGTTTTATGTGGGAGTGATGTGCACCGAAAGGTCAAGAATCAGCCTACATCCTCCCTCAGACGGAAAGCTGGGTACAATTTGTAGGTGGGAAATTGCATAAATACAGTGAACTGCTTGATAGCCTGCATGCCATAGTCTTAGATGTGTTTGTAGAGCCTTGCAAAAGTATAAATAACTTTTACTTTTGTCATACACAAATTGCACCATGAACACTACATCTCCATAGTGAAACATGGTGATGGAAGTGTTATGCTGTGAGAAGGTTTTTCATCTGCAGGGAAAGCAGCACTTAGGATGGAAAAAAAACTTGTACTGTATAAACAGGCAGCAAATAAAGTTTCCTTGCCTAAACAAGAAGTATTAAAAATACTGAAAATACTTACTTCAGGTGCTTATTTGTTTTCTACGTTCTATTCAGCCATTTTTTCTGGTTGAACGGCTCTGTTCTAGGAGCTCTCTGCCCTTCAGTTCATACCTGCGAACCCTAAGGCAAGGAGAACTGCACCAAAGACCCCCTGAGGTCCAGCACAAAGCAAGCAACTGTGACAACAGATGTGACATTGATTCAGTCAGAAAACTGGAAAAGGAGGAGCTGGGGTGAAGGTAGGTTGCGAACAGGTTTGCAGAGAAAACAGCAGGGGTACGCAGTCCAAAGAAGCTTAAATACAGCACCCTGTGCTAGTTTCCAATCCTCCACTTTCTCTGTAAAGACCACCATCACACATACTATTAGAGGTGACCCACTACTGAGATTATCTAATGTGAGCTTAAAGTGTGTGCGATGACTAGCATTTGGTGATGGAAGCGGCTGAATGCTGGACAAAGCTGACAAGCAGAGTAAAGGACTCAGTAGTCATCTTTGTTTACATCTCTTCACTTTTAACCAAAATTTTGTGTTTTCAATTAAGTCAGTTTTTCATTTCATTGAACTTTGCTCACAGGGTAGCACCTACATATGGCTACACATGAAAGATCATCTCCATTGTTAAAAGAAGCTCTGACCAAAAATTAAATGCATATAGACTACAGTGCATGGAAATACTTTTCAATAACAGGCTTTTGGGATAATTTCAACTAAATGGAATAATAAACAAATTTCTCATCAGGAAAAATTCTTATAGTCCAGGTATACTCGCATTTCTCAGTTGCAAATTTCACATCCAGGAATGATTACTGTCTACACAATACGATATTAAACTACTAAATGCATATTTATTTGAACTTTTTATGTCTACACAATAAAGCCTGGGAGTTGAAGCAGGACACCAGCTCACCTCCAGCTGTTTACCGCCCCTCTTAATCAAGTTTTATTCATGTGGATTCCTCAGATAATCACTAATGTTTGTTTATGTTTGGCCTTACCACCCGTTTCCACAATCAAGGAGAATTAATCAATTCAGCATAAGGGGAAGAAAAAACAATTACCATCCCACAGGGTGATGCTTTGTCGTAATTGTTTGATGTAATTTTATATAAAAGAGGAATAAAGACAGCTAAGGCACAGGTAAGTCAGATAAAACACCAAAGCCCCTGAAATGACAAAGTTCCAAGCTGACGCTGCAAGGTGAGCCGAATAACTAAAACAGCATTTAAGCCGCCTTCTGTTTTATATAATTGAGGCTGACACAACATTCTTTGAATTCTGTTTATTTCTACAGAGAGAACAAGTCCTGTTACAGTGGTGGCCTTAGGCTGCCAACATCAAAAAAAATGTGACAGAAGAACTCCGGCTGTTGATCCTGCAGAGAATCCTTGGCACTGCGAAGCATCATTAAGTGAAACCTTGATCGGCTCTTTGTACTGCTGAAACACAGCCACCAACAAGATGTTATGTAAGGAAATGATGGAGCAGCAGTTTGCTCCAAAGAGTCCATTATTTTTACAGTCGAAACAGTGCAAGTCCACCCCCACTTACCAAAGAAAAAAATAAGAAAAATACCATTTCTTATCAGTGTAACTCACGGTGAGAAGCCGAAGTCTGGTTCTTCCAACATATCTTCATATATCCGACATGTAACTGGTGTGAGACAGTTTCAAATTAGCCTTATATTAATTTCATCTATACTTCCAGGTGAAAATTGATTAAAAGTCTGTAATATCCTGTCAGTATGAAAAAAAGTGAGTGTAGGATTACATAAATTTTTACAGTAAGATCATAATTAAGATTTTATCAGTATTTCACTACATAAAGAATATTTAACAGAGGAGAAGAGAATATTTCAAAGCAGATTTTAAACAAATGGCCAATATATTGTTTTTACTCTGGTGCTTGTGCGCCTCCTTTCTATTATCACCCTAGGTAACCACCCAAATGCTTCATGCAAATCTTTATACAAACCATAGATAACATCTTGCATGTTATAAAATATTCTTAAATCCACTTTTTCTATATACGCGCACAAAATCCCAACTGATTTAAAAAGTATACAACCTACAAAACAGCTCAAATGAGTGAAATTGACAAAAATGGCCAACTATAGAAATTACAAAACAAGATGCTAAAAGATGCTACATTACGAAAGGTTTTCAGATTCTTACCTTATAGAATGTGTTCTGGTTACTTTAATACTAAAATCTATTGTCTTTGCAATGTGGATAATATTTAAAATTAATCCATGTCATCATTTATAATTTGTGAAACAAGATATAGAAAACTTTAGACCATACATTTCTACAGTTTACATGTGCAAACACTAATTACTTCAGTGTTTGCACATGAAATAAATGACTGCTTATTCCCTATCTTTAAATACAATTATTACAGATGGTGAGGATCAGATCACTGGACTGAAATAGTCTAGGATAACGCTCATGTGTTTTCCTTTAAGGAAGCTCTGTGTAACCAGCTGCAGTGCAGATTCATTCATTATCAATGCATCTGAGTTACATAACAAGGACTTTGGCCAGATTTCCCTATCCTCCTGCAGCATTCATTACAAGCTCAGAAAAGGACTGCTTGAAAACTAGGCCACTTTGAAGTTCAACACTTCTAAAGTACTAACAATCTAGTCAGACCACAGCTCAACAACAAAGTTTCCTCTAAAATAGCTCTGGTGGGCATCTAAGTGATTTAGCCCCTATAGACTAAGACCAAGTTGTTAAATATATTTCTATAACTACTGAGTTTGTTTAGATTTCATTTTAAGCAGGTAACATAAATAAAGTCATGACTGCACAGGTAAAATACACATTCACAGAGACGTCAGCTGTTTATGGAAACGTTTCAGCTCGACTGGTGACCACAACTTAAAAGATCTGATCATTTTCTGATTGGTGAAAGTATTATATATACCAGTTCAATCTGTGTAGAACCCGCTATTACTGACTAAAGAAGACTTAAAAGGGTAACATCATGCAAAATACACTTTTTCATCTGCTGCACAAATATTTTTATAGGCTGTTTGGGTTATTTATCTCAACCCCATCAGCTTTCTCTATTCCCGATTACATTTTTGAACAATTATGTTGCAGTTTTTGCTGTGGAACTGCTAAACAAGGTCAGAGACTTCCAACTAACAAATTTTGCAAATTTGATTTCTTGAAAGGATTTTGTAGTCCAAGTTCAGTTATGCTGAAGATACAAGTCTAAATGTTTGGTTGTTAAGTGTATTAACCCATTTAATTCATTACATAACAGCAAGGGTAAAAGAGAAAAATCTGGATTTGAAAATGTGAGTTAGGCTAAGGATCTACACTGTGATTTTAGTATTGCCAGCCACACCGATTGCTAATTTAAGATGGTAAAGACAGTTTAAACTCTCTAATCATAAGGGTTCTTAGTTTAAAATGTTAATAAACCACTCTCCCACATGAAGCATGCTCCTTATATGAATAATTAAAGAACATTCACAGCCGTCAGGATGGAAAATTATGTCTTAGTTTCTTTTTATATTGTAGCTCTTAAAGATAAATTGGAATCTGCTCAGATTAGTATCAACTGTATATCGGTAATAGGCCATATAACTCTGATAGGTGAAGCTCTATTTTAACCAAAAAGGAGTAGAACAAGAGTGAAGAATTCAATAATGTATTCAAAGAGTACCGGATGAAGAGGTCAATTCTTTATTGTGCAAAATAATGATTTGTTATCAAATTTAATAATTGAACTCATTAGAAAGTGCTTCCAAGCCTTACAATATAGTCAGCAGCTATTGCCCAGAGTCCCTTAACTGCTGTGGGTGGGCTTTTCATTGGCAAACAGTGCAGAAGAATTGGCTTGTAAAGTTGGTTCCCAGGTGTGAAGGTGTTCAACAATGAATGAGAAGCAGGATGTTTCTGAGGAAAGGACAGGCTGAATACAGAGTTACACGTCGGCCTCAAGAATCAATGACACACTCCTGGCCTTTCTATTCAGGGGATGTAAAAATACGACCCAGACTGAGGAAAACCTACTGAACAGAAACTGGCATGCTGTTTCTCTTGGTAATACACAAAGCATTTTAAAACATCAAACCAGGAGCAGCGGAAATGCTGTAATAATCATGCAGAATGAAAACTGAAAGGTTTCTTGACTGGGAGATAACATATTGCAGGTGAAAGTAGATTTTTAGATTTGTGCTGTACTTCCATTTCAAAGTAATACTGTGGAGTATCACATACCTGACACAGTCATCCGACTTCCCTCATGAATCATAGGAGTTACTTCTTTTTGGCAATAATAGTACTGCAAAATGTTGACTGCATTAAAGGAGCAAGTCATGAAAAGACCCTTATCCCCAGGATATAATAATATGACCAGGGTTAATCTGATATTTCTGAATTTGTCCTTCGTACTAAGCTCGATACAAAAGTCCTTCAGATTCTGTCAGTCTCTACCCGTGGCTATAGATAATTAAAAAGAGTCTTTACTTTTCTGCTCAGGTCTGAAAGAGACAAAAACCTAAACATTTAGGATTCACTGTTATCATATAGTATATCCACACACCACTCTTAAAATAAAATGATGTAAATTTAAAAAAATATATAATATAATAAACATTTTATAAATAAAAGAATGCTTCTTTGAAGACTGTTTAAAATGAGCTTGGGGACATACTGACCACATTTCTTAAAAACTGGGTATTATCTGCAGTAATTGCTGACATTGAGCCAAATTCTGTTGAACATTTCTTCATAGTACATGCATGTTCAGTATGAGAGATTGCTCCAGAATTAAAGGCACCTTGCAATCAATGGTGTGCTGTCACTGCTCTTTCAAAAAGGAGTGATTGCTGCAGGTTCAATGACTTAATGCAATCGGCTAGGTTTGCTTTGGCAGAAAACCTTATACTGCTTTATAACTAAACTGACTAGTAATAAATTGAATGGATTGCACTCTGTCAAAGAGATTTCTCTTGCAGAAATGAAAATATTAAGCCAATCAAAGATTCTTCTTGTCTGCTGTCGTTGGGCAGAGTTTCTCTGGTAAGATTTATTTTTTGCTTCCTTCTTTGAATACTTCCAACCTTAAGCTAAATAAGAGCATAAGTTCCTAAAAATGTTTTTATTAGCCAGGTCCAAAGTATTCTGGAAGAACCATGACCGATTGTCATAGGGAATAGAGCTGGGACCGGTAGCAGACATTCAGAAACAATGAAAAGATGAACAAGAATGTTTAAAAGGCCTGGATATTGAGGATCATAACACGTCCGGGTCTGCTCAAAAGAGAGCCACTGTAATTCCTACCAAGAGGTTTAAAGGTTGTACGTTTTACTTTCATGTGAGCTACTCCTTTGCCACAAGATGTAACTAAATTCTACAAACGTACACGGCTTTAAACTCATAACATTTGCAGTATAACTGAAGGGGTACTACATTTTTCTTTATTGTTTTTATATTTTCACTCGCAGCCTTCACTGGCTTAGCAGAGAACTAAGCAGTTTTCTGTTTCTTATATGTGGGAGGAGGAGGAGGGGCCACTTCATGTTGGCTGACCTGTATGTTTAACGAGGCGGTAAATCTGGAATGATGTCCGTTTAACATAGTGATGTATGGCAGAAGCACTCTGAAAGGCAGAGAGATGAAAGAGCAACGAAAAGTGAAAAGGCTTGACCTGCCGTAGGACAGCAGCGTGAAAATAGACACGAGGAAACTTTTCTCTCTTATAGAAATTCATGCAAAGCTCTTAAATCCTAACTACAGAGTGATTTACCCAAACGACTCAGGACTGACAGCCTGAAACCTTGACCTTTCAAGGTGAATCGCACAAAATGTACAGTATGTCTCAAGGGATCCGGCTAACTCACAAAGTAACACAGATGACTGGATCAATCTAAGTCAATACCCCCAATGAGGCAGCTTAAGGCCCTCTCATTTATTCAGAGCCTATGTTCATCTAAAGCATGTACCACCATTCTCTATACTCCCACTTGATTAATGCTACACTTATTCCCCCATAACTATCTAAATCAGTTGCTATTATGTCTTGTGATGCACGCACCTGCCTGACCACCTTGACTCAATAACCTTGGCTGTGTTTTAGCAAAAGTCATGAAGGCTGTAATGATGCTTAAAAGCCCATTAAGGTGATGGAGACCCGCCAGTGTGAAGAAGCTGACATGTCAGGGTCAAGAAGTGGAGCTAAGCACACAGGCGAGGTCGTGTTCTAATGGGTAAAATGTGCTTCACTTTTGAGATTTTTCTTCCATCTATATGAAGAAAGAAGGATGTTACGCTTTTTAAGAAAAGATTCGGCTACAGTTGATTCCTCTTTTATTGAAGAAGCATAATCGTACACTGAAAGAATTAGCATAGGTCAAACACATACACTGTACATTTAGCAATACTTGAAAGCCTTGAAACTTATCCCAACATTTTTACCTCTGCTGCAGTGTTTCGTGACCTCAGCTGAACAAAAAGCTTCTTCTCCTCTATTGTGTGATAAAATTGATTAACTCTGTGTCATAATTGCAGAAAAGACTTGCAGACAAACATTGCCCACTTTTATCTCTCATAGAGTGTGACAAAATTGATCCCTACTTTCTATCAAATGTCTTAAAAAACCAATGCACTTGAATTCACTGGAATTGCATTACATTAAGTTGTTCCTGCTTTTGAACTTGCATGTGTAATTGATGATTGCCCCTTGCTGCTCAAAACAGTCTTAATGTTGCTACTGGTGGCAAAACAGAGAATGGAACAAGATGTGGCAAAAAGTGGAAGCAAAGGCCTACGAAAAGGCCAAAAGAATGGCAATGAAAAGCTACATGTATGTAAGCCCCAGTAAATCCTGTAACTGAGAACTAATTCTATGATTACATTCCCTCATACCCCCATGCTTTAGTTGGTCGCTGAAATATGCACAACCTAGTTTACATCATGTCATGCTTATGTTGATTTGCTCCTCTTTTGATAAAACCTCCTCAGTTTAGGTCAAATGAAGACATGCATCCAGACGCATCACTTCACACAAACGTACGCATCTGCATTAACACACGCTTTACAAGATCACACAGCTCCACTCTCAGCTAAATCCCTCATGACACAAATACATCTGTCTGACAGGCAGATTTCACAGTCTTCAAAAGACTCTCTGATGGCTAAAACGTTACACGAAGACTTTAGCTGCTGCTGAGTTTTAGCAGGAAAAGTCAAAACAGAAATAGCACACATTAATTTCCAGCAAAGAAAATGTGCAGTTTAGGCATAAAAAAACCTTCCATAAAGCAGCAATAGCACCGTAGTGTATACGCATTCAGACATACATGTACATTAAACAAAGACAAGATGTTCAGGCTGTATACAGATGCAGTGTGTTGCCTTTATGCAGGCTGACACACTTGTTTCACTGCTTCAGGCATTGGCCGCATTTTACTGCTAGGAAATAAAGGGGGCTCTCCATGGCAACAGCTTCTGCAGTTTGTAGGTTGTAACACATCATCCAACAAGATGGATGTTGCTACGTATGCTCTCAACTGGCATTCAAAACCTCTGAATCCAAACACCTTTCCTAAAGGAGTCGAGTCTAATTACAAACAACCCCCCTCCACACAAAAACATTGTAGTAAAAGCTTCTAATGAGTCATATAAAACTAAATTCCTCATGTTTTTCAAAATGCGTCAAGATGTTTAGCTCTTTTCACTTGAAATCAGAGTTTCTATCTGTCTTATAGAGAAGTACTCAGTTTCAGAAGTCTTTCATAGGACATTTTTGGTTTGTTTCTGGTTTTTAAAGTCTTTGTTCTCATTCCTAAATGCTTAAATTTAATCTCTACAAACTCTAACCCTATGAACCAACATTTGGATTTTGACCACTGATGGCCAAAGACTTTTTGCTCTGATTCCTACTTCAACTGGCCAGCTAGAATTTATCATGTAGAGTAAATGAAATCTTAGCTTATATTTTCTCAAAATAAAAAGCTGGTTTCTCAAAAAAAAATGCAACTTCAACTTCCGAATCTAATAATTATATAATCATGGGCGAGGCAACAAAAAGGCAGATATAGAAGAGAAAATGTAGATGGGGTTTATAGAACAAGAAGCATGAAATATGGCAAAGAGGAAGGCAGGAAGAGCGATGCCACAAGCAGGAACAGATGGCAGGAAAGGAAAGAGTCGGACAGTGAGTGAGAGAACAGACAGAGAGAATGAGAAAAGGGGTGAAAAATCTGGATCAGACTGAGAAAAAAAGAGGCCCGAGTTCACTTTGGGGAATACAGTAAGTAGGACAGGCAAAACCTAACTTCCAAAAAAAAGGGACCCGAAAATAACCCAAAGGGGAGCAAACCACTAGTGCATGGAAGATATTCTAGATGGTCACTGAAAACTGTTTCAGCTCTCCCGCTCTGACTAACAGTTACCCCTTTAGGTTTTCCAATCTGCCTGAGGATGACCATAAGAGAAGACCTTAAATCTGAATGATAATCTATGCAGACTGAACAATGATAAACAGAGGCTTCCTGATGCAAATCAAGCTCTTAGAGGATATTCATCCATATGCATGTAAAGGTGTGGTTTTGATGTTTACTGTATGCAACACAGCAATGGAGACAACGCAGAAGTTCTACAAAATGCTGCAGTGCAAAACATTTACACCTGCAAAGCACTAATTTGAACCTTAATGCATTTAGCTACTTAAGACAAAACTCTTTTCTCCCTCAAGCTTAAGGCAATAAGAACATAGAATAAGAATTGATGATTAATTCAACAACCAGTCCTCTGTAATTCCATCCTAAATTACAAAGAAGGCCATTAACATGCAGAAAATGATGTGACTCATTAAGTGGGTTGTACCAATACCATTATTAAGTTAAATGAAACCAGCACCCGTTGTCGTAGACTTTTCCCATCTTTTCCCGACATGATCTCAAACACACACTTTCTCACACACATAAACATCCCATGAGCTAACGCTCAGGCTTTCCACCAGGCGTGGGACGAGAGCAGAGCAGCTGGCTGACTGACAGCACTTGGATGAGCAGATAGATATGCCACAATAGGCTCACTGACAAAGCTGACATGGAGGTATGCGGCCGACACAATTACAGGGGGGGAAAGAACTGAAGAATCCCCAAAACCATGTATGTTCGCGAATGGCAAACCCCATGCAGAGACATGTGGGTTCAGTAATTCACTTGATGAGGAATTTACCTCTGTGGATAAAAGCAATGAGTTCACCCTGCTGAGAAAAGAGGCTTTAAAAAATGTCTTCAAGGGAAACGTAATGATCTGAATCTGAATGCCACCAAAAGCTTCAAAATTTTTAATTTCAAAAGATGACCTTGATCGCGATCCCATTTGAAATGGACGGAAATATTCACTGATTATTCATCAATGGGAGATTGTTTCACAAAGAGCAAAATGTGAATGCAAATTTACATTAGCTTTAAAAAACAAATTAAAAAAATAAATAAATGTTGAGTTGCGCAAATACAACTAAAAACATTTACAACAATGAGCACCATCTTTAGTTTGTATAGTTCAGATTACAAAAACCCTGGATGTCTGTCTTGTCTGACAAGGAAAAAATCAATACAGCTGAAGCGAAGGCCTAAGATTCAGCCAAAAACATGACCTGTTACCTCCTGCTTTTCATAGTTCTCTCAGTCAGCTGTCAGTCAAGAAGTACGTTTTCTTGATGCCAAAAGTCACACACTTCGCTTCTGTTGATGTTCAAAAGAAACTTGAGTATTGCTAAAATATTTTTGTTTTAGCTAAAAACTTGTGGAAATTAACATGAAATATTAACTTTTTTATGTGTATGCTGATTTGGAATAGTGTTTGTGAACTTTCAAGTTTATTCTGTTTTATATTCAGATACTAGAAGACATCGGAAGTGGTAGAGATGCATAAAAGTTCAATAAGGTTGGTTTCACTCCTTATAATCCAGTAGACTTGGTTCGAAGGGAGACCAAAATTGCAACATTTGCTACATTCTCAGTTGGTAGGGTTCTCTGCAATGTCAAACAAACCAAAACCTATCCCCCTCCTTGCTTGATGCTGTACCAAGATCCACTGAAGGAAATGAAACAAAAACCTCTGAAGAAGACAATAAGCACAAATTCCTTCTTCACAAAAAGAATGCAAAAATGGATAAATTCCCTTGTATCTTTGGTAAAAGACCATGAGTCATTTCTCCTACTAGTGTCAGACTCACATTTTGGTTGTATTTACCCAAAATGCCCCCTATAGTCCGTTTCTTGCTTTTAGAACATTCTCTGGTCCACTTCCATCTAGTTGAATCTGAAACACACCAGAGGTCACTTCAGGTCACCTAGGTTTTGCAGGCAGACCAGAGTTTGGTTTTTTGGTCTGCATCAGAGTTTGATTTTGCATTCACACCTCCTCAAATAAACTCGACGTTCTAGGCAAACAAACTAGAGTTCAAATAAAGTGGACTAAACGAGGCTGGTGTGAATGCACCATAAGTCATCATTCCATAAGTATGACCGAAAAGAAAGCACTCTTTGCATCAAAATCTGCTAAAAAAGCAATAGTTTTGTCTCAAATTGACAGCCACTGGATGCTCACAAGTTTGTCATGAGCACAAATAGGAATGGCTGTGATCCTGACAGCACAGCAAGGACAACACAGGACACCAATGCACAGAATATGCAATCACATCTAAAGACAAGATAAATGAATGCTAAAAATATTTGCTGCATCAAGTAAAGTAAACGACAGCAGAACAATATGGTCAAGAGAGCAGTGGGTCCGTCTGTGAAAGCACTCGCCGATTCTCCCTACGGCTCACAATGAGTCTTGCTGTGCTTCTTTTCCTTCACACTAAACCAAATGCACAAAAAAAAAAGCAAAAAACTTACACACATTGTACAGTCAAGCATTTCTTTCACTCAAACATGACCATGGATGCATTTCCCTTTGCATCATGCTTTAATAGCTGATGAGTCATATCTCTGGGTCCTACAAACTGGGACACATTCAACACACATCCACAGCTTTTTACAGGGAGTGCACCAGATATCCAGTTTCTTACATACACACAAAAGAAGACATGCAGACACCGGGGCAACTTGGCATCGCCCACGCTGACAGCCAGAGGGATCTCTGAAGCTCTGTAGTGTTGATAGGTTAGAGATGCTTTCCCTTTACACATCCAAGAAAGCATGTTGTTTGCAGAACATAAGGTTGCCGCCTTCATCTCTCATAAACAAGCTAATTAAGTTTGTCCTGGGAAAGCCTTGGGTATCTCCTCTAGGAAACACTAACAGGAGTCAAATTTTGGATTATGTAAACTCACTCAGTTTTAAGAGAGTATTTTAAATCATTATCTGTTTGGCTTCAAAAATGCAAAACCAAAGCATTACCGCCTAGATGAATTTTACTTGCCAAGCCAACTACAGCTTCAGAGATTCGCTAGTGTGATTTGAGGAATTTTAGCACTTGTTCAAATAGTTGTAAAACTGCATCGAACTTTGGCACTGTCAAGTTCTAGTGGAGAAAAACCTCCAATATCTGATCAGCAAAACATTTTGCAGACGATATGAGAAGGTTGGAAAGTCCAAGAATGCTGGGAAACAAGGAGATGGTGAGAAAGGGAAAAAAAAGAGCCCCTGGCAACTCATTGAATCATTGTTTTGGGTTGGACTGCTTCTTCTTTGACCTTTGGCGGAGAAGAGTTTGTGTTTATCATTTTGTTTTAATGTTTAACTGCAACACTGGCAGAAAACATATCAGTAAGATTTACACTTAGCAGCTAAATCTTACACACAAATACACAACTAAAGCAAACTTTATCCAATGGTTACAAATGTATTAACTGGAATTTTATCCAAAGAAAATGCTGGACAAGTTTTCAGTTTAAGACCAACACACTGTACCAACAACAAATAGACAGAATCACAAAAAAAAAATTTATGTCATACAGTCACCGGCCACTTTATTTGGGACACGTGTTCAATTACTTTTTGAAACAAGTCTGCAAACAACACATGTAGGAATCTAAGCTTGTGAGAAAGTAGAAAAAAATTTATTTAGGTGACTTAAGGTGGCATAGTTATTGGTGGAAGAGGGCCAACCATCTCTCGCGTTTATATGGAATTTTAGAAAAGGGAGAAAAGAATGAGTAACCACCAGTAGTCTGGATGGTGTCAGAAAATGGGCTGACTGGTTTCAGAAAAATATGTGGAATATAGTGGCTACTTCTGGTATAGCTAATGCACCATGACCAAAATCTCAAATCATTTCAAGGTGTAGCTAATAAATGGAAAAGTTGCTCTGAAGAAGAATGGAAAAGAAAACCCATAGAAACGATAATCCATGCAACTGTGGCAGTAGCTTCTATTAGAGACATTTAAAAGCACTAAGAGTCTGAGAGTGATCATAAAAACAAAAGCATCGTGCAGCCCTGTTAGGGACAATTAAACAGAAAAACTAAATGATCAAGAGAAAGAAAATGATAGAAAATGGATTGTTTAAGCTTTTGCAACCCATTAGTTGCTCCAGCAACTAATGGACCAGAGAGTCAGTAATGCACGTTATAAATGAAAAAAATAAAACCTAGTATCAATATCAAGACTCTGGCATTGCACAGGGAACCACTCAACATGGTTTTCTTGCCTATAATTTGCAGACAAAGCAAATATTCTTGTCTTTGTTCGCTACAGGAAGAGTAAGCTAGCATGTCATAGTTAGCCTGAGTCTCTGAGATTAAACCTGAGCACTGCCAACATATCTGGCAATGTGGTCCGTGGTTTCCTCTCAACAGGAACAGAAATGAAATCTTGTGACAATAAAACAATTCCTGGGCATGTTGTTTTCATTGTTGAAAACATGTTGGTACCTTCCAAAAGCAATGTGTTGAGCAGCAAAATAACAATTTGGAATTTCACCCTGGCAAGGGTGTCTATGGACCGTCATCCAGGATGCTCTGTGAGGAGCTGCCTGCTCATCAGCTGTGTCCAAGCTGCACTGTAATTCAGGAACCTATTCAATGTTTCTGGGAATGAAACAAAATTACAACAGCAGTAGTGACCATAAGTGTTACATTGCTGGACGGTTTCAGAGACTTCTTTGGATAATGATAATGATAGTATTTCAGTCTGCAATTTGATGTTTGCTAAGTTGCAAAATTGAGACCAAAATGTAACATCAATGACCATTCCCACACACACTAAAACCTAGAGGCGGTAGGGGCAGAATGTTTTGATTGTCAGGTAAAACACAGATTTTTGCAACCATAAATATCTCAGGCAATGCAAATGAAAGTAAATGATTTTTGTTTGCGAAAATCAACACGGTTGGTGTTGGTGCAGCATATCTTGTGATTTTAAAGTTGTTTAAAACCAGAGTCAGCACATTCCCAACTTAATCCGCATTGTCGTGCACCATGATTGTTTTTCTTCCTGCTTCCACAAATGAGCACGCAGAATAGTGACGTTTCTCAAGTATCCGTGATGTACAAGTTAAATGAATACAACCTAGCTGTAAAGAGACAGGTTACATTTGAAAAGATGCATTTTCTTTTGAATATTTCAGGTAGGATCTCAGAAAAAATCTGCAAATAAATTGGAGTTATGTCCCACAGGAAAGTCTGCCAGAGACCAGAACGTCACTCCCCCACCCCATTGTGACCCTGAACCATGCAGGCTTGATATAAAGTATTGATATCATCTAATAATGAAAACTCATATGCACAGTATTATTGCATTTAAAGAAGAAAAAGAAAAACACAAAGATAAGAATAGGAAAATGACAGCTCTGTTGTATAAAGTTCGGTTCTATTTCATCCTTCAGTATTTTGGTCTGCAGAGACGTCATTATGACATAGTTGACATTAGTTCAACCATGTCATAATCCCTCCTACAGCTGAAGAAGAAAATACAGCTTCTTTACCCAAGCTTGAAAAACAAGGTGTTGCTTGACTCATCGTGGTTATGAGACAAATATCCATAACACTTCATTTGACACATTCTTATTCCCAGAAGCTGCCCGCCCACAGACAAAACAGAGGGCCACAGCTGTAGATACAATAGCCTGACATGTAGGAGATGAATACAGTGTTTATCTGTGGGGTGGGTAAATCTGACCACATCATCTTGTTTTAGCACATTTAAATCCCCGGAGGTGATGCTGTGAGCTGGTGAAAGCTGTGCAAGACCTTGTGTGCAGGAGTGTGAATGTGGGGAACATTAGCTTGTGCTTCTGCTCGCCTTAATGCAAGATTCTGCCTGTGCACGCATGATTGTGTAAGCAGCATCTGTATCAAGCCATCATTTGCCGGATCTGTGCCCTCGTGTGTAGTGCGACACTTGCCAAAGTTTGCAGCCACTGTCCCTCGCCTCCTGACAGTAATCCTGGCCCCCTAGCTCTCTGGCTAGACATCAGAGGGTGCACTCTTTCTTTTCTCTGTGTTCGCCTTTCTCACACACAAGAACACAAACCCAATCAAAGTTGGCCCAAAAGGCCAATGTGAGACCAATAACGGTACATGCGGAGCGTCCAATCAAGGTCGCGCTCTGGGTGGAAAGGAGACGCTATCATCTCTGTCCAACCTGGAGGCGCACTCGCATCAATACAGCCAGAAGGAAAGCAATATGGCCACCTGTTTGGCTGAAAGCACAGTGAGGGCAATTAGTTCAACCTGGCAACTGCACACGTGCACTGCTAAAGGAATGATAAGGGAAAAAGTTTACAGCATTTACAATTTTGGCAGGAGGAGCTAAATTTAAAAGAAAGGCTGCTGCAATGTTAAAAAAATGAACACAATGAGAAAATGTGAGGCCAAGAAATGCTAACAAACAATGCAGAAAATTGCCCTGAAGAGAAGAGGTGAAAGTCTGTTCCCACGACTAATGGTTAAGGAAGACCGATAAATAGCTCAAGAACGCCATGATGTTACGGTTTAACTGTGGGGCAATCTAAGAGCTCTAAAAATCACTGCCGCACTAAAAGGTCTGCTTAAATCTCTAGCAGGTGGCTCCTGGGTATCAAACTGACACCCAGTGGAGTTGAATGAGATGCTAAGCCCATCTCGCCGCTGATGGTAATCTGCATGATGCTGCGGTGAGACCGACTTGATCACTGAAACACAGCAAAAACTAAGTGTGAAGAGGGAAAAAAAAAGAGTTTCAATAATAAAATACTTGCTCAGATTTAAGGTAGAAAACAGTTGACAGACCACCACCTGGATGGAAACTGCACTGTCTGCAATGTGTTAGATGTGATGCAGTAGCACTTGGGAGACAGCGGGCTCAGTGAAAGGCCAGCTCAAAACAAAATCTTGGCAAGTTGGAAACTTGAGGCTCCAAAGATAAACTGTGCTAAAACAAGTCCCAAACCACCAGAGTAAATACCACAGAGCAAAGGTTTGTTGTAGAGGCACACACAGTCCTACACACTGCTGCTGCAGTGAGGACGACCAGAAAACCTAGACCAAAGATGTCACATTTGAGGCTGTATATAGTTTGGTGAAAAAAAAAAAAAACTATAACTGCAGAGATGTTGCAAAAGTTGTAAGCTGCAATATAACTTTCTAAACACCAGCTTGCATCATAATGTGAAAAGGTATGTTTTTTACCTCTTAACATTTGCATCCGCTCATCTCTCTCTATTATCCTTTGGCTGTTCTCTGCCAGGACGTTTATATAAAAAAGGAGGATTATGTAAAAGTTTGAGGAGCTGAGTGCTTTATTGAATCAACTACAACATTTCCTTATTTAGCAAATCCATCTGTGAGTAAGTGCTCAAGTCATGCAGCCCAGTTTTTTACTCTCAATGACGCTGCAACTTCAAGTTGGTGTTGAAGTCCAGACCCAACTTTAACTACAACACCAGATTATTGTTGTGTTTGCAGATAACAGCCAATGTTGTTTGCCTTTAAGGTGAAGAGGTGTCAAAATATGACCTTGGGATGTCCGTGGCTCTAATTGAGGCATTTTGAAATGACAGATAACATTCCTGACAAAACTCAACCTCCAATATATGTATATTGGAGGTTGAGTTGTGTGCTCAACCTGTGTGCAACTGTGCTTTGTGATGCCAATGGTAGAACATGGTACAGCTTTTAGCACATTGTTTGATGATCTAATAAATATGTTAGCAAAAGAGGAAGTGTTTTTCACCTTTTACATCCACATAGTAAGAGAGAGACTGTATTGGCTACTGCACTGTCCTGTCTGTCTATAAAGAACAGCTGAAATCTTTACATTTTATGATGTAAAGGTAAGTGCTAATGTTGTCCACACGCAGTTACCTAGTAGCATCTTGAAATGAATTCAGTTGATTTATCAAGTCATATAAAAAACAGAGGAAACATGCTAGCAATAGGTTAGCTCTTCATCAAACTGCTCCCCAAGAAAACACTGAAATAAAGAAGAATATGTGAGTTTATTAAAGACGGCAGATAATACCGTATATATACTCGTTAATACAATGTTAGAAAAAAGCTGTTTCAAAAGTTTCTTGCCATAAAAACATTAGTGATGATGGGTAGTGTATTATTTTGCTGCTGTTCAAGATCAAATAGTTCTCAAGCAGATGGATGGTATTTATTCTAATCAAGTATCGCAAACAGCAAATTCCTATTACATTGATGTAAGCCATTGAAGACATGGAAAGGTAAAACAATCAAATAATATTTGCTAGTTCTGAGCCCCAGAGAGACGTGACCCAATTGAACCCTGCCAGCTACCACCAGCTGCTGATAAAAGGATAACTGTGCAGAAATCCCACCAACTACTACTTCAAAACCCTGACCGTTCTTAATTGTGCATCCTGAGGGTAAAATTTCTTTTCATCTAGAAACTTTTGTACTTCTGGCTTTTTAATTACCTTGAAAACGTCAGAGAAGAGCTGATTGTATCAATCAGTCCAATCATGCCTTGGTTTACACATTAAAACTTCTCTCAGAATAACTATTTCACAGCAGTTAAGCAAAGTGAAAAATTCATGAAAGATAAGTGAAGGACTGCAAACTTTTGTTTTATCAAGGATGTCATCTCTGGTTGAACTTAAATGATCAGCTTTTACTTTCCTGAATAAAATTTTTTTTAACTGATTTGTTTAGGCATAAAAACTTCAGAAGGGTTATTTTTCCATGTAGATGTCCAGGTATAAGGAAAAAATGCCATAAATTAATCAATTTATGATTAATGGGTGTACCCAGAGAAAGCAGACACTGCTGGCTCGGAAAAAGGCCGGCGCATCTTAACTCAACTGCCTTTGCCATTTCTTTGTGCTATTTTTGGCGAAGGAAGCCAAAGCCTTCAGCTATTTTTCCTCGTGCGTTTTCTGCTGTCAGTAAGCAGAGCTGAGTGCAGGGAATGTAAAGTGACGGCTTAACTTTTGAGGTCAGGCGCGATCTGAAAACGTGAACAAAGTCCGAGCCACGCGGTCACACTCCGGTGGATTACCTCGACGGCTGAATGAAATTAGGCATCCTCCGTCCAACGGGCGATCAGCTCTCGTGACGGTCCCGTCATTATCACGCTTATGTAAAACACTAATGGAGGCATCGTTTAGCCTGGAGACCCCTGCACACCTCTGCCTGTGAGCCCACCACTTTCTAATATGACATTCACAATTTATACCTCCACACTGTAGGGCATATTAACCATTTGGGACAGTGTGCTGTCTTGTAACCACTTTCATCTGTAATAACCTAAGGTATGACACCATCATATTTCATTCCCTCTATGAAACCTTATTGAATTTGTTCACTTTTTCTCTTTTCTTCTGACTCTTTGCCCAAACTCTTCCAACCTTTATTTCTGTCTTATTCTTTCCTCCCTTCTCCCTTCATGTTTATCACACTCTGTCTTCCCCATCCCGCGGGGCATCCACTCTCCTGGAAACTTGCCACGAATGCAGATAGGATCACTCACAGATGTATAATAACTTGGGGGTTGAGGAGGGGAATAAATATGCCCTAATTGAGAGAAATGATGTAATATTGATCCTGGGGCCTCTGAACCTTTGGCATCGATGGAGCGTTGTGCCGAGGCTGTGACATTTAGAGTAAAGGCTGTTTGGTACGTGAGAGTTAATGTGTGTGATATTAGGGAAAGGTGTTGCTGAGGCTGAGCTGAGAAAAACGTTTGTATGGAGAACATACTGACTGAAACAACAAGCACAGAATCCGATTCTGTACCATGGGAGTTGGAAAAAAAAGGAATTTGAGGCAAGCAATGCTGGTTTGTCCATTAAAGAGTGTGTCGCCTGCTTGAAAACAGAGTCCTGCATCTCTTGTTTGAGGTATTTCATTTCATTTATGTTGCCTGCATATATAAGTCTTATTCTGGAAGAATATGCAAATTTAATCAGTAGTGACCAGAGACTTTCATGATTGTGGTTGTTTTGGTCTGAATGCATTATGCTTAGTTAATGTCTTTAGATAAAGTAACTTTTTCAGGTTACACTGTTGGATTTGTTATCTCTTCAGAGTGAGAAGTAGTGATGGCAGAGACTTGCAAACAGCTATAAGAAGCTTCTATTCTACCTAAACGGGGTAACCCTGTTGTGATCTGTGTTTTTCTGTGTTTATTTTCGAGTTCTGTGTTTTTCTGTGTGTTTAGTTCAAGTTCTGTGTCTCTGTGCTCTCCGTGTTGTCCTGTCCTCCCCGTGATTAC
>CAEGAG010104058.1:0-37765 GCA_903067065.1 Brachyrhaphis terrabensis | reverse complement strand
GGAGGGAGGGAGGGAGGGAGGGAGGGAGGGAGGGAGGGAGGGAGGGAGGGAGAAAAGATCTAGCAAAGGAAGGAAGGAAAAGTGGAAAGGAAGGAGTAGTGGAAGATAGGAAAGAAGGGAGAATAGGAAGAAAAAACTAAAAGGAAGGACAAAATTAAAGTAAGTAAGGAATCAAGGATGGAAAAAGGAAGAATGGAAAAAGGAAGGATGGAATGGAGGAAGGAGCGATGAGAAGGGAAGAATATGAAAAAAGGAAGAGGACGAAGGAAGGATCTAGCAAAGGAAAGGAAAGAAAAGGAAGAATAGAAAGGACCTAGTAAGGAAGAAAGAAGGAAAGGAAAGATGGAAAGGAGGAAGGATAGAAAAGAAGGAATAATCTAGCAAAAGAAGGAAGGAAAGGAAATAATTTGGAACAGGTGAAGCTAAAAATATCACTTGAGGATTTCTGTGTAGAACATATTTACTGTACAGATATACTCAGGTATACTCTAACTAAAGATTAATCAATTACTATATTAGATGATGACTATTTTAATTATCTGTTAATCACGATTAATCACTTCAGCCCTACACAGATCTCTGGTTAATTTCGCCGTCTCCGTGTGTGCAGATGGTTTCCTACCTTGAGCCAGCATGCTGAACTCCAGAAACAGTGCAATGTGGTAGAGCTCCATGGCCTCCTCCGTGCGCGTGCTTGCCCCCCTGCACCCTGAAACGAGGGCCTGCACCTCGCCCAAACTGCACGACGACGGGCTGCCGCGCAGCACCAGCCCCAGGTCCACCACGTCCGTGTACATGCAGTGGAGGATGACCTGCACGTATTTCCGTGGGATGATGGACTCGTCCAAAACTATCCTGGTGGGCGTCTGCAGCGTGCGCTCCGTCATTTCCTCCCCCGTGCGAATGCGCCTCTGTAAAAGGTTTCTGAAGAACGGCGAGCGCGCTGACAGGATGGCTTTGTGGGCCCTGAGGTCCTCCTCTGGGGTCGCCCCGCCACCGCCTACGCCTCCTGAGCCCGTCGGCCCTGCTGCGACCGCCCCTCTCTCGTTAGAGCCGTCGATCATCTCAGAATCAGAGGAGAAGCTGAGCAGAGCGTCGTAGTAACACATGTAGTCAAACAAGCCCTTCATGTCCGCTTCCAGGGAGTTGGGCGTACCAAACTCTTCGCTGAGCTGAACCAGAACGTCCACGTTCTGCAGCCGGCTGTCCTCGGCTCCGCCCACCCCAAACTCTCCCGTGTACAGGTAATGAAGCAGAGCGGAGAACATGGGCACGTCAATGCCGGCCGTGTCGACGTCCATGAGGACCTCGGCACCGTAACCGGGAGAAGAGGACAGCAGGGTCTTGAAGAAGGGACAGCGGGCAGCCAGGATGGCGCGGTGAGCCGGGAAGCAGGTTCCCTGGAAGATGAGATCCACGTCAGTGCAGTACTTGTGCTGATAGAGCGCGGCCAGGTCGCGCTGCAGGCTGGGGGCCTCGGCGCGGGCCAGGCTGGCCTGGAAGCTCAGCTCCTTGAGGGCGGCGGTTCCCTCGTACTCCTCCACCAGGGCGTTGGTGTCGCGGACGTCCCAACCCGACAGGAGCTCCCGCATCTGCCGGGCGTGGTCCGCTGAGCGGCTGGACTTCCTCCTTTTGATGAATCGCCGTTTGAGCGTCGCCAGACCCAGGCTCTTCTTCTTCCTGTCCGCCGGTCGCTCATGGCCGTGCTCCAGGCTGTACAGCTTGGACTCCCAGCCATAACCCTGTTGGGAGTACGAAGACGTTCCTGGAACAAAAGCACAGGAAGAAATAAGAAAGGAGGAAACGATGTTTCGCTTTATTTTTAGGGATGAGCTGATTGCAGTTTCTGGCTGATTAACGATCTTTATAAAGCCTGATCTGCCGATTCCGACTTTGGCCGATAATCTTTTTGT
This sequence comes from Brachyrhaphis terrabensis, assembly GCA_903067065.1. Lineage (NCBI taxonomy): Eukaryota > Metazoa > Chordata > Actinopteri > Cyprinodontiformes > Poeciliidae > Brachyrhaphis > Brachyrhaphis terrabensis. The sequence continues at coordinate 35,852 of CAEGAG010104058.1, read as the reverse complement.
CTGAAATGTTGCTCAATATAGTAAGAAAGTCAGTGAGTTGGCAAGAGTGGGGTGACTATCGTTAACAGCAAACATGCAGACATGACCAGTCAGTCAAACCTCTAACAACAAAGCAAAAGAGGACAATGGTTGATTTTTAGAGCTTTGCTAAGGTAGATCACATCTATCGATCTTATCTAGATCAGCTTCACGTGGAAATATCGCCCGATCAGCAAAAGTTTAGGTCCACCCCTACTTATTTTTACCCCACCAGGGGGCTTTTTTGTGGGCTCTAGTGTCCCTTATTTGACAGTAGGCTGACAGGAAGAGGGTAATGAGAAGGGGTAAGACATGCGGCAAATATCGTCGGGTCCGGGAGTCGAACCCGCGACGGCCGCATCGAGGACTCAAGGCCTCCAAATGTGGGTCGTGCTATCCCCTACGCCATCACAGCACGGCCCAGGTCCACCCCTACTTATCAGATTTTCAGTCAGGCATTTTGAAACGCGAGTGAAAAGTAGGGCTAGACTGTTGATTAGTTTTTGGATTACATTTTAATAACTGGATAGCAAAAGGTGTCAGGCGTTCTTGTCCAACATCAGTGTCTGACCTCAAAAATTAGTCTCTGGAAGAACAACCAAAGAAAGACTTAAGATTTAAAGCTGTAAGATCTCCAAAAGTTGGGCTAGCATCATTATGAATTCTAATTTACTGAGATGCAGCGGTATGTTTATATCATTGATATGAACTGTAGTATTGTCTGACCCAGATATGAGTGTAAGCTGGAGCTTTGGTTTAGTTCCCTTCAATCAAAATCCAGTTTGTTTATCTACAAAGTCCAGTTCGTTAGGAGAGGTGTGAATACGCAACTCTGATGCGGACCAAAAAAGAAAACTCTAATCTGCCTGCAAACCTCAGTTAAAGTGAACTCTGATGCAGTTTGAATGCATATGTGAAAGCCAAGCGGGCCGGAGACCGCTCCAAAAGCAGGAAGCGGACTTTAGCGCAGGGCATTCTGGGTAAATGCAACCAAAACAAACGTGTGAGTCTAGCGCTAGGAGGAGAAACAGTTTGTGGTCTTTTACCAAAGACAAAAAACCCCCACTAAAATCTGACATTACTCCATTTTTGTTTACATTTTACAAAAAAGGAAGTTGCACTCATGTTCTTTTTCATAGGTTTTTGTGACATTTCTTGTCGTGGTTCGTGGTGCAGCACCCCCCACAGGTGAGGAGGGGAACAGGTTTTGTAAAGGGTTTGATTTGACAGTGAAATGAGAGAGGGAACCGCATCAGCTGAAAATGTAACAAATGTTGCAACTTTGTTCCCCAACTGAACCAAATCTACCAGACTAGAGATGTGAAAACACTCTTAGTACTAATCTGCTAAAAGGGTCCAAGGTGGTGTGGAAGCTAGCTTTTCGATGAATCTTGGCGTGAGCCTCTGGGTATGATTTATTAATGTTCTCCTGGAGCCTGTGTGGGTTCTCTGCAGACATTTGGTCTTCCTCCCACTGCCCAGAAGCTCTCCATTAGGCTCTAAATTACCCATGAGTGTGTGAATAATCTCTGTGTTGGCTCCACAATCCTGAACAGAATGGCATCCAGTTGTAGGTAATTCAATAACAAAAAACATTTGATTGAGTTTCTGTAGTCATACCAGAAGCACTGCTGCAGGCGGAAACACAGAAACACAACCTGCCTCTGGCATCCCTTGCAGGTCGGGCGCACGCTGCCTGATCAGGCACCTGGATCACGTTCAGCGGCAACGCAAGATATCCAGGATCCCCGTTTCTTTTGATTTCAGAGCACAAATTGGTTCCTCACAGAGTAACAGTAACAGTCAAGACGTTGTGCTCCTTCGTGAACTTTTAGGGCTGCAAGTAATGATTATTAGTCTATCAAATATTCTGACGATTGATCAAATAATCGGATAAAAAAAAAATTGCAGATTTTTTATTTAACCACGTAAGCTTACTTTGTATAATATTAAAAATAAAAATAAACAAATTCCTTTTTGAGAAAATAAACGTTTTATTGCCATAAATGCAATGACATAGAACTCCTCTGATGTACACTTGATCATTTTTAGCGAATGATGCTACAAATCATTTAAAAACATGCAAAAAAACCTATCAGTACTGTGGGGGGTGATCTGTTGACTATTTTTTTGATCAATTAGTTAATAAATAGATAACAAAAAGGTGCCTAATTAAAAGGATTTGAACAGGTGAAGGTAAAACTAAGCCACCTGCTGAGTTCTGGGTCGTTTTTTCATATTTAATGCAAAATAAACATATTTTTAATGTAATTGTGGCTTAACTGAGGGTGTTCTGTCAGCAAATGACATATTTTAGAATCTCCAGTTAATGTTTATCCAATTACGATTCCGTTTGATAATCGATTAATCATGATTCAGCCGATTAATCGTTTCAGCCCTATAAACTTTAAGCCATTCTCACAGATTTAGACCAATCTGTTCCACTAAATGGCAGTTATGTTGGGCTTGAGACAGCGTGGGTACGTCAGCGGAGGCTCTGCCAAGGAGATCCTCTCCGCCTGACCTCCTGTCAGCATCCATCAATGTGACCCACATAGTAATCACTGTAACTCTGAATCATCTGTGGTTGGCCAGATCAACTGAGCGGCTCCAGGACACCAAAGGCAACAGAGATCATTTGGCTCTTCTAACAATACATTCACTCTGAAGTCCCCCCGCTCAAAAGAAACTGGGGCTCGACTCATTTAGAAACCGAAACTTTAACCTCTCAGATGAAGCTCATGATAACTCCACGGGAAGATCAAAGAAGTCTCTTTCTCTTCCTTCAAGAAGACAGTTAGGGTTCAATTCAACTCTAAAACCAGCTATCACAGCAAAATAACAGCCTGTTCTGTCAGACTGTTTAAAACCAGGGTCACATTTCAAAGGGCAGCTTGCACACGGCTACCTCTCATTTAAAGTTTAGGGCTGAAACGATTAATCGGATTAATCGTGAAGAATCGATTATTGAAATAATCATCAACAAATTTAGTAATCAATTAATTGATGGTTCACCCCGTCCAAATAAACTAAAGGAATGCCGTCACTGCATTTTAAGCAATAACATATTTATTTTCTTATTTAAAAAAGGTCCTGAATTATTTATTTACATTGTAAAATGTGTGAAACAAAAAAATCTGTAGAAAGTGCCACTTTTTTATCCGATTAATCGATTAATCATCAGAACAAATGATTACTAAAATAAGCTGCAGCCCTAATAAAGTAAAATCTCACACAGACATATTGTGAGTCCACAGGGTGTAAAATAATAATACTTCTTGTGATGTCATTCTGGTCAATGAGATTTGAAATTGCATTTCTTTGCTCGCCTGCCTTTGACTACGCTTCAAAACAAGGCCAAGAGGCAGAGAAAGGCACATAGAAGCTCCTGCAAATGCTACAGCTTCGGCTCTATGAGTCAACAGCCGGTTCAAGAGCTCTTATGCACAAAATTATTCACCTCCTGCACCATCAGTTGCCATGGAAGCAGGTTAATCTAATCTAAAGTGTGAGTAAGTGCATGGCAGAGCCCCATTAGTATGCATTTGTAGGAAGGATAGACATATATACTGGTTCATTACGCAGGAAAAAAATTTTAAAATCAGGTTTTTAACCTACATGAGAAGCGACAGGGATAGTTTAACGCAGCATGGAGAAGCTCAAATGAACTTACCTATAAAGGTCTGCTGCGTCTGCGCATTTCCCCCGATGCGCGGGGAGCAGGAGTGTGGATAACTGGATCCATTGGCCCCCATCCTTACGTCTCTTCACTTGTTGTTTGGGGGGACCCCCGGGTGCTGAGTCATCCTGCTCGGTCCTCAGCTGTGGGGGTCGGGCACGGACCTCCTGAAGCCTCCTCCGAGCCCCAGGCCCCGGCCGCTGAACCCCGAAAAAATGGAGGAAGGAGAACAAACAAAAAGTTAAAGTCAAACTGCGTCTAGCATCTCAATTCAATAAAATTGTTGGTTTAATTTTTGACATATCTGGATTTGTTTTCCACCAATGCACTCCTTCCACAGTTCAGAGTGAATCACTTTGTTTGACATCAGGTCAGCTTTACGATGAAATATTAGGGCCAGATTTCCTTTTTTCAATATAACAGGAATACAGTCAAACCATTAGGAGAATGAAAATTCATTTCAATTTCAAATTTTGTTTTTAGCTTCTAAATAATTTTTAAAATTTATTTGTTTTTTATTTGAACAAAGTTTTTCTAATCAGTCATTTGTGATTTCTTTCTAGACAAGAAAGTGAGAGAAAGAAAAAAAAATCTTATTTTGTATGAAACAAATGATATATTTTTATTTTTATCTCTCACAGACTCTGTGAGAGATAATGAACGCCCGGCAGCGCCAGCGTTGACGAGGCTGAACAGAGAAACACCTAATTACATCAATCACCTCCTTTCAGCCACATTGATTTTACTGCAGTGATCAATCATAGCCGTCCTGGCTGTTTCAACGGCCTGTGGATTAAAAAAAGACGTTCTGAGGTTTTTACTTCAGGGAGTTTTCCTTCTAAGATCTTCGTGTTCAGGCTTTTATCTGCAATCTTCAACAGAGACTTCCTCTTCCTCCCCTCAGGAAGCTGATTGCCAGTCAACAACAAATCTAAGGCAGATGTAGCTTGGCTTCAACACTAAAACAAACAGATATACAAACACAGGACATTCCAGTCCTATGCCCATTACATGGTAATGGTGAAGCATGAATTTAGAGAATCAGAATTAATATTTTAGGTAATTTGAAAATGTTTTTAGTGCAACAAGGCGACAGGACGGGTATTGGAGTCTGCCACCAGCAGTTGGGTGATGGGTTAATTCAGCAGCACCTATAGAGACGTGGAGACAGATCTAAATACAGCCTTTAGCTCTGACTGCAGGTAGGTGGAGAAAATGAATAGCATGTGATGTCAACCTGATCGTTAACATGTCATGATCGACATAAAATACAAAGAATAAACTGGGACCAGACTGGACTTTTTATTTTATTCTATTTTATTAACAAATGACAACGAATGAACCAAGGTTTCATTGATGACGTCATGATTTATAGTCTTAAATAAAAGCAGATTTTATTGTAGGAAGTTGTTGGTATTCATCTACAGTTCAAGTAAAAGTTTCCGTCCACTTATCATCTGCATGATGATGAGTGATTATGCTTGGGAGGGGGCGGGGTTGTGATTATTTGAACTCCTCATTTTTGAGAGTGCAACAAGCAACTGATAAGTTCACAAACTGAAAAATTTACAAAATTGTAGGCTCAAATATATATAACTACATGCACTAATATTTGGTTAAACTTCCCTCAGTAAGTAGAAAAGAAACACAAACAATGATGTGTGTTTAGAATCCTGCCGGAAATCCCAGAAGTGTCCAATGTTGAGGACGACTTCTGATCAGAACGAACTAACCTACTAATGAACCAATGAATGAATGAACAAAACCAAACAACAAATGAACAAATAAATTAATGAACGAACGAATGAATGAACAAAACAAACCAACAAATGAACAAATAAATTAATGAATGAACGAACAAAACAAACCAATGTACCAATGAACCAACAAACCAACAAATGAGCCAATGAACGAATAAATGAATGAACCAATGATCAAAACAAACCAATGGATCTAATGAATGAATGAACAAAACAAAACAACAAATGAACAAACCAACGTACTAGTGAACCAAGAAATAAAAAAAATGAACCAATGAATGAACAAACAAATGCACCAATTAACAAATGATAAACTGCTAACAAAACTCACCCAACTTTTATCAACTGACCCACTTTCTTTCTATAGTTAGCTTAATTTCAGGTAAAAAAAAAAAAGTAGAAAATAGCAGAAAATAGCAAAAACTAAATTTCCAATCATACTGTCAGTTTTATTTAACATCAACAGTTTAAATTTACCATAATAAATCAAAATTCTTACCATGATAAGAAATCTTTCACCATAAATCATAAGCGATATCATAAACGCCCATCAAATTAACCAAATATAACACTTTGGAGCCAAACAAAAGAACCCAAATTCAACTTAAGCAGCAGAATTATAACAGCCTCATTCAGGAGTTTATTACTGAGACCTGAATCTCCAGTAGAGGTGCAACTTTAAGATCGCTTTCTGCACATTCAGGCCTCCATAAAGAGCTGTTGGTTGCGTTTGCTCCCAACAGAGCTGGTTTAGTGTTGCAGACACAGTTTGAGCTGGACTATGCGTCCCTAATGAGAGGTGACATGAGACACTCCCTGCCCCCTCCCACCTTGTATCAGCATTTCCCTTTTCTTCCTGTTTTAAAACACATTGAAAGGCTTACAGAACCAAAACACGAACTACAACTGGATCTACCTGAAAATGCATGACATAAAGAGAGGATTCATTATTCAAATCACTCGCTGAGGCCCATCAATCATTAATGAGGATTTTCTCATTATGGCGAGAGAAAATAGAAGCTGGAAGTATCTTTAGAACCTGAGAAATCAATTAGCTAAAAAAAAAAATAAAAGAAGCACATCTTCAGTGTTCATTCATGAGCAGCTCATTCAGTTTAACATTGTTGGAGTGTAAATTAACAGTTTAGCTGCATCAAAACCTGTAATATGACCTGTGAGACGTGGGCATTGTGTGCTTCGAAAAGCCAGCTGGACAGAAATAGTGAGTAATTATAGACGGTTTGACTAGGGAGGTATTTGATACGATCAGATGTGCTCCAAAACGAGGTCATAAAACAGAGCAGTGCAGGGAAACCAGAACTTTCTAACAAAGAGTGACCTCCAAAGCTGTGACGTGTCAATGCACACATCATCACACTGCAGGAGAGGACTGCAGGTGGATGGGAAAACAGTTCACACCGTTCCCTGAGGAAGCAGGATGACTGCAGGGACGGCAGCTACAGGCTGTCCCAATCAACTAAATCAGTTTCTCATTAGGCTGATTACAGGTCCAACCAAAGGAGACACACAAAAAAAAAAATTAAAAAAAAATCAGAAAAGACTGTCAATAAAAGACTGAAACGATTAATCATATTAATCATGATTAATCAACTATTAAAATAATCTAACAAACTTGTTTTTTAATCAAATTACTTTGATTTCTAATCAGTTTAATTGTAATAGTGATAAATCAGATTCATCATGATCAATAATGAATTGTGATTAATAAGATTAATAGTGATTCACTGCTTATTGAAATAATCAAAATAATTTGTTTTTAATCAAATTAGCTAGATTTTTAATCAGATTAATAGTGATTAATAACGATTAATCAGATTAATTCCGATTAATCTGATTTATCACGATTAATCAGAGTAATTATGATCAGACATTGAAACAATCAACTATTTTTTTTTTACCTTCATTTATTTATAATGTCTCATTGAGGTCTAAGAACTCATCTCCAAGACCGAACCGTTTTTGATAAAACTAATACAGTGATCGATTAATCGTTAACTGGAGGATACACACTGAAATAAAAAGGTAATTTGCCGAAAACCCCACCAACATATTCAGAGCAGTAATTATGCCAAAACTGTACAAAGTATAGATACACTTTGCATTTAAGATAAAATAACGCTTTTGTCTGAAAATATGTTTTATCAAAAACTCAAGTGGCGTATTTTTAGTTTCACCTGTGTCAAATTCCCTACAGAAATGCCATTTTATTGCACGTTAGGCAATAAAATGTTTATTTTCTTATTTAAAGATGTAGTGTACTATTTAATCTTTTAACGTATTTTCAATAGTCTATAAAAAACACTTATGTGGTTTGAATGTGCCCATTTTTTAAATCTGATTAATTAATTGCTCGTCAGAATAATTGATGACTATAATAACCGTTAGTTGCAGACTGAATAGGGACAATGAAATGGTAAAATCTATTTAAGTCTTTGATGACTCACGGAGAACAATTAACAATACAAACTGCTCCTCTGCACAGTTCCCCTTTCAACGTCGACAGTCAGCTGGTCGCGTTTAGCTCTGGAGGCCATGAAACAAAAACAAAAACATTGTTCTACCAATACTTTTGTTTTTAGGATTTTTTGGATTAAAAATGAATGAATTCAGGGAATGAATCTCAAAAAACAATAACATTGTTTTGTTCTCCATTTAACCAGTGAGAAAAAGGAGCATCCAAACCAAAGTCCAGCCGTTTCAGATACTCAAGAGTTTACTTCCTTTAACTTCATGGCAAGTTTTGGTTTTTGAGGATAAAACTTCAACAATTTCAGTCATCTAAAGATCAATGCAACAGCATTTAACCTGAAATGATCCTCTGTGAACATTTCACAGAGGATCTGAAACAATGGTCAGGAGTGGACCCACAATTTCAGAGAGATTACTGCAGGATTATCACAGCCTGCATATGGCTCCTCACTATCTCAAGATAACTGCTCCTCAGAGAACTCACTTGAAAGGCCTATGCAAATATACTTTTATTTAATTCACACATGACAGACAAGAGAGCTCTGCAGATCAGTGAGGGAAGCAGAAAAGGTCAGAGAAGTGTCCAAACTTTTTATTTCAGAGCAGCATTGATGGAAATTGTCATTAATGTTTGAAAATAATAAATAATAATAAAGAGTCCCAATCAGTCCTCAATCCTCATCCAGTGCTGTAGGGTTCAAACTAACCATTAACCTAGTAAGTAAGTAAGTAAGTGATCTTTTTTTTTGTTAAATGGCACATTCCGCAATTTTTTATTAACCACATAATTGATAAATCACGATTAATCGTTTCAGTCCGAGTACTCCCCAGTCCTTCCTAAGCATTTTTAGTTTTGTTGTGTCTTCCTCAGACCTTCTCAAATGTCGTCAAACGACCTCTGACCTCTTTAGTCCTGCAGTCTTCGTCAGTCTACCTCTCTCCAAGTCCCTTTTTGTCCCCATCAGAAAGGGTCAGCTGTCCCTCTCAGGACTCTCTAGTCTCCCTCTTCCGTCCTGCTCAACACTCTTCAGTTCCCCCGGGTCCAGTTCGTCCTGTCTCAGTCCTCCTGACACTTCCTCGGTTCTGTTCGGTCCTCCTCGGACCTCCTAAGTCTCCCTTCAGTGTAATTAGCAGCAGCTCCTCAGCAGCTAGCTTAGCTATCAGTGGCTTTAACTCTTCGGTGTTTTCCTGGCAGCGGAGGAACATCTGTTGAACAGAAACCGTTCGGATCGTATTTACCTGGAACTTCAGAGCTTGCTGTCCATAGTTTGCCCCCGGATCACAGCGCAGTTCAGTCCGGTCCAAGTTGTCTGATCAGCAGAGGAAGGGAGGAAAAAAAAAAAAAGCTGCTCAGCTCCTTCTTTCTCCAACTCTGCTCATTACGCTCCGATCGACGTCAGCCACCAAATTAAACCGTGAAAATGCGAAACCTTTTCCACTTCCGTCGACTTCCCCTCATTTCTCAGAATCAATCTCCACCTAAAACTGAACTAAAGCTTTATTTAGTCTCGGTTCGGCTCGGTATTTCCCCCACAACGCCTTGTTGGGTGGTTTTTACGGCCTATCCCGAAGCCAACGAGTCCAATCTCGCTGAAATGAAATCACAACTTCCGCTTCAGCGTTTCAAAATAAAACCTGTTAGTCGTAAATAGTCGGCAACTATCTATGAACGTTAGCCGAATATTAAATATCTACAGTTAACCTTAATACATTTCTAGTTTTGATACAGATAATACATTTTAAATGTTAACGCATTAACATTTGGGTGTGCCTATTCTTAACTCCGGAAATGAGATGACAGCTCTGCTAACTTGACAGCTTCTTTCGCTCTACTTGCAGAAAGGAACATAGCAGATTGGGCAATTTTTCATTTGCGAGCGCCCTCTAGCGATTCTTTACATAAATTAACAGTGGAGAAAAGCTACAAGACTAATTTATGTATGTATACGCATGTATTGCGTATAAAATATATAGTGATTTTATATTATTCAAAATTAAAATGAGCACTTTCTACCTCACATATAAGTATAATAGTAGCGATTTAATGTGTTGAAAACATAGTTTAATTGATTTATCTGCCACTGCAGATAATTTCTTTTGCATCCTGATGAGGGCGCCAGAGTACACCTAATGCACTGAGGTTCAATTTCTGCTAATCAATGGAGAAATCAAGATGGAGGTTTGTGTAACTAACTTGTGTAAAGCGACCCTGGGTTAGTACTGGAAGTGGTTTACTGTTGAAAACAACAGAAAAGGACAAAACAATTCATTTTTTCAGGTATTTTTGGTAAACAGACATTTAAATATAGATTCAGTTACTTTGTAACTTGCAACAGCATGTGTAGAGATGCATGATTTTCTTGAATGAGAAGAATCTGATTTGGCAACAAATTGATTTTTTCGTATGATGAAGTGACAAGTCATGCACTTATCACGTTTTATTGCTTTGTCTGATTAGCATTGATTGCAAGGACAGTCAACAATTAAACCATCCTCTTGTTCTGTGTTATACTTAGGGTTTTATTTAAAGATAAATTAGAAATCTAACATATTTTGTGCTTTTCCTGCAGCCACACAAACTAGACCACTGGTGCTGCCTTAATGAAGCTTTTTCCTGTTATTTTACGTGTTTTTGGTTCATGGAAGTGACTCCTCCTTGGATGAACGATGGGAACTTGTTAAAGTTGATCCTATCTGCTTGTACCTCAGGGGACATGGAGGGGGATTCATGCAGAAACATTTCCTTTAAGTTAAGGACACGGACTGAGAGGCGAAGCAGGAAGGATGTCTTCGATCTTCAGGAGAGCCGCACTGACCAGGCTGCTCTTCATGAAAACTGTTCAGCAAAACCAAAGGGAAAACATCTACAGCAAACTGCCGAAGGAAAAGATCGGCCCAGTGGTAGGACTGACTATTTGTTTTCCATTTTGAGCAAATCTGTTTATAATAATGTTCTAGGAATGTATGAGAGCAACTTAGGGCCATTCTAGACAGAAAAATAAATAAAAGGAGGAGTAAATTTCAGCCAAAAAGCTCTGAAATTCAGAGATTAATCTCAGAAATTTTCTAGAAAAAATGTTGGAAATTTCTGAGTTTAAAATTTTTAAATTGCTATAAAACATGTGAAATTTTGAGGTTAATTTCGGAAATGTTCCAGAAAAAACAATACATTTAATTAATTAATTAATTAAAGTTGAAAAATTGTGAGGAAAAAAAACCTCAGAAATTTTTAGACCAATCTCAGAAAATGTCTAGAAAAACTTGGAATTTTGTGAATGTCAAATGTTGAAAATTTGTGAGAAATAAAATCTGAAATTTTTAGATTAACCTCAGAAATTTTCTAGAAAAATCAATAAAACTCCAAAAGTAAAAATGGGCTAGAGAAAAAAAAATAAAAATAAGTAAAGATTAAGTTGAAAGTTTGGAGCTCAAAAATTCTCAGAACTTTTTGAGAAAATACTTGGAATTTTCTGAATGTCAAAAGACGTGAGGAAAAAAAAATCTGATTTTTTTTTTTTTTAGAATAATCTCAGAAGTGTTCTGAAATTTTGAGTTTCAAAAGTTTAAATTTGTTTTTACCTATGAAACACAGAAATATTCATGTTTTTTCTAGAAAATTTCTGAGATTAGTCTGAAAATGTCTCAGTTTTTTGGCAGTAATGTACTCCCTTTTTGTACCTAAATGAGCCCTAATCCACTGTGGTAGAAATGTGATCTGTAATATGGTAGTTTTCATGTAAATTAACATGAAACATTGTTAAATTAACCTGAAACAGGTTTGAAGGTCCAGTGGACCTTCAAACTCAGTAGAGGTTCTGTAGAGCAGAACCTCTACTGAGTTATTTTATTGGCTGTAATGCGATGAACTCAAGCGGACACTGCGCTCTCCTCTGCAGAGTGGGGGAGATGTTTTATTCATTCTGCAGGCTTTGGCCTCTGAAAAGGGATCCAATGATACGACTGCAACACAGCAGCAAACATTTACGCCACTATAAACCTGCTGATCTGTCCTCTGGGACCGGCTTTTATAACCGGTTAGGAATACCAGAGCAGAGAGGGAAATTTCATGGAAGGACGACATATATCTGTGCATGTGGTTATGAGGTGTGAAGACACACAGAAAAATACAAAATTTTACCAGAAATGTTGGTCTAGTCTCTAGAGAAAACTTCAAGCATCTTAATACACTAAAACTAACTTACAAGTAACTTTTCGTCAAGATATAGGAGCTTGTTTTGTCAATTATTCCTTAATATTGATGAAAAAGTTCTGATTCCACTGACAGATTATTTAACTTTTAGGAAAAATGTCTTGTTATAAGTGAAACAGTCACCCAGTGGAAGTATACTTAAAAAAAAGAAGAACATTAAGAAATAATTATCTTAAAACAAACTCCTATTTCTTGATGAAAAATAATTTGTAAGTTAGTTTTGTCTCATTTCAAGTGTAATAAGATAATTACACAGCAAACTAAACCAAATTACTTGATTTAGTTTGTTTTACATTCTTTTTTGAGACATTAAATCACTATGAGTGACATATATAATTATTATTGTGCAATTTTAAATGTTTATCACACAAGAAATGAACAAAAGCTTCAGATTATGTCTGTGCCTGCGTTACAGCAGTCTGCCTTTGCCCTGTGTGTGTTTGGGGCGGCCCTGTTGGCGCCGGCTGGATGGATTCTGCATCACGTACCAGAATACCGGCAGAGATCGACTCCCTGACATCCGGAGGAAACATCAAATTATTCTGATTTAAACAGACTCTCTGCTTAATCTGTTTCAAATCTCTCATTTTAAGTTACTGTTTCTCAGGACTTTTGTTTGTGAAAGGTGGTTAAAAAATAAATTTACTTACACAGATTCAAACAGACGTTTCTTATTTACAGGTTATGGAAATTTTGTGTTGTTTAATTTGACATTTAGTCGCGTCTAGTCAAAGTATAGTTTTAGAAATCTAGAATGTAATTACGGATAGTCAGAAGAAACAGATTTTCATAAGTCACCAGTTATAACATTTTTCTTTTTGTGGTTCACAGGTTGGACATTTTTTTCATAACCTGTGAATTTACTTTTCATTCGCTCCATAAATGTGTTTCATTTCACCCAATATCGAACATCTTTCCTGGATTACATGTCTTTATTTTAATCTTTACAGCTTTCTGGATCATTTTAAATGTTTTTATGAGATGTGAGCAGAAAATCCTCATCATACACAGAAATAAAGATTTAAAAACATGAATATGTGTGAAGTATATTTATTTAATAAATTCAGGTAGATTATTATTGATTTCCAAACTGTAATTTTGCCTTTTGTTATGCTTTATTTGTTGTTTCTTCCTTACTGTGCAGCTTTTCAGGGCATATGGAAGTAGGATTCATTTCTCTCATTGTTCCATCATCTTCATCTTTTTATTGGGTTTTTCAGTTTATAGACAGATTTCACACTAAAACCCGTCTCAGGAACTTGTTTTCTTTGCATTATTTGAGCTCTGAAAGCACCGCGTTGCGTGTTTCTTGTTATTTTGACCGTTTCTCATTTTCTGCTAATAAATATTCCATTTTTGCTTGGAGTTTCAGAGACATGTTGTCAGTAGTTCATAGAATAAAAGAATAAAGTTCATTTTACTCAAACATAAACCTAGAAAAAGTGAAATCACAGAAACAGATCTTTTTTTTTTTTTTTTTACAGAGGTATATATCTGCAAATAATCGTCAACTGGAGATTGTTCTCAAAAATATACCAGATTTGTGGAAATCTACAACTTTTTTTGTGATATTTGCTTTGATTTAAAAAAAAATGTTTATATCACAATGAAGGAGTTTCAGACCTTAAAACAACAATTTACAACAATAAGACTAACAGACGAATACAATATATTGATAAAATGTTGGATTTTATATCTGCAGACATTAAAAAGCCTCTTAATGTTGGTGCAAGAATAAAGCAGGTAAAAAACCATCTGTTGCATGTTTATTCCTCTTAATCTGTTACAAATCCTGACGTGTCCTGCAAGTTATTTTAATGTAAATAAGCGTCAGGGTTTTCCTTCCTGTTTCAGCTCATTGGGTTGCTCGGATTCTTGAATGACAATTTGTCAAATCCGGATCAGTCCATTTGGAAAGGGATGCAGACCCAGAACCCAGCCAGCATTCCCCTTCATATCAGCAGAATAAAAATGAAAAACATCCCCGGGATGGAAACTTGAGCCATAAAACGGGTTCTGGTTTGATTTTGGTTAAATGTGGATGTGTAAAACCGACGAAGCGCGGCGCTTTGTCCGCGGCGCAGATGGTCCAATCAGACGGAGCCTGGCTGGAGGAAAGGGCGCACGCATCCAGTGAGGGAAACACATCACCGGGAGGGACACTGAACACCAAAACACCTGACAGTCCGGGTTTATGTCTCCCGAAGTGTCTGCGAAATGTCCACGAAGGCAGAGCAGTGTGAGTACCGGAGCGTTTGCGTGTTTCCACCCCCACTCCCCTCCCTGTTGGTTCTGGAGAAATTTGATTTTTAAAACATTAAATTTAACCAAGAAAGCGACATGAGGGGGATTTGGTCCTTGGTGATGAAGGCGTCCTCTCACTGCGGAGGATGAGGGGGAGGAGGATGATGATGATGCTGGTCGCTGTGTTTCGTTTCCGTGTGAATGATTGACGTGTCTGCGTGGCGTGAGGATGCTCTCAAGGTCGAGATGAAAGGTTCGGTTCTGACAGGATCAGATGGTGGGATTATGGTCCCTCAGTGTTTAAATCTGTTGCTGCAGAGATTTTCCCTTTATTTTAAACAGGTTGCAGAAACAGGAAACCTGGGCTCAGACGTTGCGCCTTAAAGTTGTCTGTTGCTTTAAAAAAGAATCCTGTTGCTGTGGTTTCACTAAAATATCCCAAAATAATGTTGATTAAAACCTTAAAGGCCACTGGTTCTGTTACATATTAATACCCCAAGTATAAAAAGACAAATAATATATTTTTTCTTGCTGTCTGACATTAAATGAGAGTTAATATTTAGAGTTTTAGGTCAGCCAGGATTTTTAAAATTATTTTTATTTGATAAATGCCTGAATAAAAGGAGACAGAGAGATATATTATGTTTTTAACTCATATTTTGTTGCTGTGTTTATAAAGTTTTATCAAAACAGGTCTCTCTTATAAATTATAGGTTGGATGTTAATGAAACAACAAATGTCAAAAAATTTTATTAATTATGAGTCATATGTTTTTAAATTAACCTTTGGATAATTAGTGAAATCCCAAACTATGATGTCTCACATTTCAAACTTGATGCTTTTTTGTGTGACAAAATGGAAAATTAAAAAATAAATCACACCAGATATCCAGAGATAAACATATTTAGGTGTGAATTGTGTTAATTGACTCCTGAAAAAAAGCAAAAAGTCGTGTGAAAATGTTAGCTGAAGCTGCTAAAAGAGTGAAGCAAATTCAACTTGGACTAAAAAAACACTCAGTGAGGAAGAAGTCATTGCTTGAAAAGCAATATTAAAAACCTAAATTAGAGGACTGGAAATACACATCTGGGAGAAAAATCCTGCAGACTGATGAAGTTAGACGATAAATTATCCTGAAATTAATTGCAATACATGATAATATTGTTGTTCTCAGACCATTTTCAAGTGATATAAAACATAATAATACAAATACAGCCTCTCAAATTTCTAAAGAACATTTCACACTGGAACTGGAAGACATTTTGAATATCCAACATATATAAAAAGACAAAATAACCAATAAATTGGATACTTTGGATACTTGTGATAAAAAAAATTATCCTTAAAAATGGGGCTTATTGAGACCAGAGTGAAGCTTTTTATCATTCAGTCTTTGATAGAAAGCAAAAGTCAAGAAGAAAAAGCAATCATGCGAACAATTATTGAGCTTGCTTTAATTGATCATGCAATTACTTGCAACAGGCCTAGTGGAAGCATCATGTTCATCTAAACATCTAAAAATCTGGCTTGGATGCAAATCCATCTTCCAGATCGACAGAGACGCCTAATCGTTGTCATGAGGTGTGAGGTGGTGAGGCAGGACGCAGTGGATGAGATGAATAAATGGAGATTTAATGGTGAGAATAAGCACAAAAACAATCCAAAAGTCCAAAATCCAGGTGGCACAGCTGAGCGGAAGGCTAAGGATCAATACTGGTAGTAAACTGGCAAAAACAACTGGACAGCAAGGCAGAATCGACAGACTGGTACACACATACGACCAGGACCCGACGAGGACACAGCGACACAGGTGACATTAAATACACAGGTGGTAATCAGGGAACGAGACACATCTGGGAACAATCAAAGGGTAGACAGGACAACACGGAGACTCAGAAGACTGAGAAACTCTAAATAAACACAGAAAAACTCAAATCAACACAGAGGAAACCAAATCCTAACAATTGTAGCATAAAATTAGCTACAAACTGACTTAATGCCAGAAAAGTTAATGCTTTGGTGCGTCCGTCACAAAGTCTGAGACGAATAGAAGAACGGTGGGAAGAGATGAAAAGATGTGCGCGTAAAGAGGCCTTGACCAGTTGCACCAGTTCTGTTGGGAGGAATGGGCCAAAATTACTGAAAACTATTAGGACAAACATGTGGAAGGAAAACAGAATGTTTGACCCAAGTTATATGGTTTAAATTAAATATTAAGACGTGTGTAAACCTCTGAGTTTCAAGAACGTTAACCCTCTCTCGTATTATTCTGGCATTCAGATAACAGAAATTAGTTTGGGCTAAATGACTTAAAGCAAGAAAAATCAAATCTGATTTAAAGTCAGAATGTAAGAAAAACTGTTAGGTTTGTTTTCATACAGTGCAGGGATGCAACTGTTCTGACGATTAATCGATTAATCAGATATTCTGATCCAATATTAGAAATACGATAAAAGATGCAAATAAACCACTTAGTTCCCTTTTTAATTTAGAAAATAAGCAACTTATTGCCTAAAGTATAACAGTGCATTTTATCAGTGAACGTTTTATCGTTTGTAGCAAAGGATGCATCTGCAGCTAAAAATGTAAAAAGGTCAACTTTTTCTGCTTCACTTAGCATCAATACAATATAAAAACACATTTGTAAATTTATTTACAGACAAATCTTTTTCATCTTAAATGTAAAATGTGTATTTTTTGTACAGTTTTGGATTAATTTTTGCTCTGAGTGTGTTCTTCCAGCAAATGGCCCTTCTTAGTTAACGATTAATCGATAACTAAATTAGTTAATAATTATTTTAATAATCAATTCTTCACAATTAATCGTTTCAGCCCTAATACAGTGTATATAAATACCTGGTTGTTTCTGTGATTTAATCTCTTAGGTAGAGTTACGGCAGGCTTTATTTTCAGGGTTGGTCATTTACAGGTCAGAGAATAAGAGTCTCTACTGAAGCAACAGAAACCGGGTCAGCATGTCTCTGCTCCAACTCTGTTTATATTTCAAAAACAACAAAGTCCCATAAACACCACAGGGAGCAGAAGAATACAGACAGCCAGCTGGGCTCAGTGCTGAAATGTCCCACAGTGTCGTGTTAAAAGCTCCTTCCCACGTTCACACAGACCAGATTTTCCCAGCCAGTACTGGGACTTGAACCAGCAGCCTTTTGACTATGAGCTAGCAGGCTGCTGCTGCTGCCTCCTCTAGGGGTTGCAGTGACCTTGCTGCAGCACGTTAAAGGTCAGCTGGTGCAGCCATGGAAACAGAGAAACGGTTTAAATGTAATTAAAACATCCATGTTGTGAACTGCAGAGCTGCACAAGTGGATCCCTGCCAGGCAGCAGCAGAAAATCTACATTTAAGACCCAGAATGTTGACTCAAAAGTAGCTGCATGCCAAAAACCCCCAACGTAAAATCAAGCAAATAACGTTTTAAAAAACGTAAAAAAAAAAAATAATAATAATAATAATTTTGAATTAAAAAAATAAAAAATTCTAAGTGGATATTTATTGTCAGTTTAAAACTTGATGTTAGAGCCATAAATAAGAAAAATGTAAGTTATTTGTGTGTTGGTTTGTTTTTTATTTTATTCAATACAAAATATTTGTCTAAGGAAGGACACAGATATTGGATCTGTTGCCATAACACTTGGAAGGGAATTTTACGCCAATGTATTAGTAAGTAAATTAAAATATAAGGCGGCATAAATTTTCACCAAAAACTTAAGAAATTTAGTGATTTATCTCAAATATTTTTGAGTTCCAAAAGTAAGAAATGTTCAACATTTAAAACACAGAGATTTCCAAACTTTGTGTAGAAAATCTCTGAGCTTAATCTCAAACTTTTTGAGCTTTTTGACAGAAATGTACTCCGGCAAACTCCAAAACTCCAGACGCCATATTTGTTTTGCTAACATAAAGCCGCTGTTGTTTTGAAGGATTCTGATTGGCTGACAGGTTTTAGCTTTGCGCCACACTGCCCCCTATGGGTTTGGCATATTTAAAACAACCTTCTTGGGCGTTTCAAATTTTATTCTTGAAACGACGTGGCGGAGATTTTCGTAATGATCATTTATGTGCAGTTCTGTGTGTTTGTGTCGAGACAAAACAGTGATTTCTTACTCTGCTCTTTATTTTGTCTAGTTGCCTCTAAGATACGATACTTGCAAGAGTATCACAACCGTGTGCAACACAATATTTACCCTGTGCCCTCCGGAACAGACATTGCAAACACACTGAAATACTTTTCCCAAACCCTCCTCAGGTAAGTACTCTGAGTGCATAGTAAGTATACATGAAGTTCAACACATTAGATTATTCCACAACACTGCTGAAAGGGATGACAGTGACACCATACCGAGCAGGACAGGAAGTGGAGTTAGATTCATGAGGAAAGCAGCATATTTGAGTCTTTTCAGGGTGTTAGCGTAGAAGTAGATGGTGATGTTTATTGATTCAGTGCTCAGCTGCCATGAGTTTTCCCTCGCCTCGTCCTTCCCAGGGGGTGAGGGGCTGCTGCTCTGACTGTGCAGCCGGAGGGTCAGGCTGCTCTCCTGGGTGCTGTGAAGAAGGAACAGTGTGTTATTTCCTTCTCCAGCGGGGTCAAGCAGGCAGCCATTTTATACACATCCCATCTTATGATGTGTCATTTCCTCATTTTTGTTTTCTCAGTTGCAGGGATTTGAGTTTTCCTGGCTGGCTCTGTCTCGTCTTCTCTTTTTAGCTAACATTTGCCAAAAAACCGCACTGGAGGGAGACTTTGAATGCTCCACTGAAATTATTTTTATTATCAGCTTATGGTGCAATCTGTTAGAGATTGGCAACTGGCCTCAATTCTCCACTTTATTCCTCAGGATTATTCCTCTGCTGGAAGCTCCCTGCACAAATCAAATCCACCTACACTGTGAAAACACAAAATCTTGGTCTAGTTTTTAGTGTAAATATCTAATTACACTTGAAATAAGAGAAACTAACTCGAAAGTAACTTTTCAGCAAGATATAGAGGCTTGTTTTAAGTCAATAATTCCTTAATATCAATTAGAAATGACTAGTTCCATTGGTAGACTCTTTACTTATTATGTGAAAAACTTTTCTTGTTATAAGTGTAATAATCTGCCAATGGAACTAGTACTAGTACAAAGTTAGTTTTGTCTTATTTCAAGTGCACTAAGATATTTGCTCTAGAAATCAAAAATGGTTGGGAAGATTTTGTGTTTTTGCAGTGTGAAGTTGGTTTTTGTCAGTCAGCCTCAGTACAGCTTTGATATCTTCCTTTGGAGCGGCCTCTTAGCCTCAGATATGCAGAGTAAATCCCTCTGCCCATCATTAGACGAGCCAAGTTCCTCTGCTGGGACTCTGGGATCCTCCGTACACCTGCGCTTCCTGCAGCCGGGCATGGAGGAAACCAGAAAAAGGAAACAAAGACGGGCCCAGGGAGCATTTATGGTTGGAGAAAAACTGAAAGTGGAGATGGCAGCTGATTCCTACAAGCTAACGATTATTTTAGTTATCAAGTATTCTGACGATTAATCGATTATTTGGGTAAAAAAAAAAAAAATGGCAATCAGCAAATTTCATTTAAGGCTTTTTTATATAATACTAGAAATACAATAACAGATGCAAATTTACATTATTTATTTATTTAGAATTCCTATTATAAATAATAAAATATACAGTTTAAAATGGAGTAACATAGCATTCCTTTAATGTATACTTGATAATTTGTAGCAAATGATTAATAAATGGATATTTTCTAACTGAATTTGAACTATGTAATGCCACCTGAGGAGTTTTGAACAGAACATATTTACAGAAAAAGATGTTTGTTTTTTCACTTAAATGCAAAATGTATATTTTTCTACAGTTTTGGCTTAATTACAGCTTTGAGTGTGTTGGTCTTTCAGCAGGTTACTTTTTATTTGAGTCCGTATACTCCAGTCAACAATTAATCAATTACTAAATTAGTTGATGATTATTTCAATAACAGATTGATCAAGATTTGCAGTTGATTCATACTAGGGCTGCATCTCTGGATATTTCATATCAATTATTCTGGCGATTAACTGATTAATCAATAAAAAAAAATCATATGTTGCAGATTTTTCATTTAAATCTGCAACATATTAATTAATGTTAATAATTAATATATTACTAAATTAGTTGATGATTATTCAAATAATCGATTCATCGCGATTAATCGTTTCAGCCCCTAATTCAGTTGGCTGCAGAAAACGAAATAATTATTTTTTTTGCATCTATTTCCTGAAAGATGAGGGAAATCAGAGTTTTCTCCAACACTTTAGACTTCACTGTAGCCATTCCCACACGAACACGTCCATTACTGCACATATAGTGAGCACTGTAGAGTTTTACAGTGTATGTATGTCATGTTTCTGTATCAGTGCATTCTACATGTGTTTGGTGTCCTTTATGTTTGCAGTTCTTTCTGTTGTCTGTATGGGTGTGTGTGTGATTCATAAGTGTTTTCTCTGTTTGTATACGTCCACTGTGTGTATATGTGTGAGAGAAAGAGTGTGTGTGACTGTTTATGTCCGTGTTCATTGTTCAAATTAATGATGTTTTCTCTGATAAATGGGCAGTGAAAAAGTCATACTCTGAGCTGCAGACTCTCGTTCACCCAGTCTGAGCCAACACTGCAAAAACACAAAATATCACTAAATATTTTTGTCTAGTTTCTCCTACAAATATCTTAGTACACTTAAAATAAACCAAACTAACTTACAAGGAACTGTTTATCAAGGTAAAGGAATTCATATTAAGTATTGGTTCGACTGGCAGATTTTTCTCTTATAACATGAAAAAAACTGCTTGTAATAAGTTAGAAAACCTGACTTTTTTTTAAAATCAATATTAAAAAAGTACTGACTTAAAAGTGACCTATTGTGGTTCCTTGTTATTGATAAAACAAAATATGTTCTTCAAAAAAATTTTTTGCACAAAATCGTTCTTAGATAATGAGCTGTTTTAGGGCATCTTATCACTTTAAATCTAAATAAGCTGCTGCTGGCCACGCCCCCAACTCAACGTTTACATTCGCATGTGAAAATGGCTGCTAAATGATGCACAATTATACAACCGCTCATCTTTGAAAAGCAGAAGTGGAGCCTCCTGCACAACTAGCAAGAATGCAGGCAGTGGTTTCTGGACGGTAAGTGGACAAGAAAGGATTTCTCTTTTCCAGCAGCCGTTGTGCAGCTCATACAACGCTGTATGCTGGTCCTCTGCTCAGGTTTGAGTTTGACTTTATTGAACATAATAAAAGAATTTACAACGTTAAACACAGACAAAACAAATTTAAAACAAAAGCAAACAAACAAAAGAAGAGCAGTCAAGTACATTTACATGTTCAAATGAGTAGCTAGAAGTATGAACTTATTTTTACACCCACCCCTCTTACATCTGTAGCATCATCTAATAAGTTACTATTTATGTTAACTTCGGTATAACTTGGGTTGCTAGGTAACTGGCCGGGCTCTCCTGGGGTTGCTAGGTAACGGGCTAGGCTCTGCTGGGGTTGCTAGGTAACGGGCTGGGCTCTCCTGGGGTTGCTAGGTAACGGGCTGGGCTCTCCTGGGGTTGCTAGGTAACGGCAGTGGCTACTGACTTTGATGTTACATACTGGAGATCTTTGAAACAAGTTGGTTTTTTAGACACTAAACGGCATTAACTTGTTGGCAAGAAAATGGACTATTTTTTTTTCAAGTTCTTAGACTGTTTTTACACTGCAAAAACACAAAGTCTTACCAAGGATCTTTGGTCTAGTTTCTTGTGCAAATGTCTTAACTCACTTGAAATAAGACAAAGCTAACTTACAAGTAACATTTCAGTAAGACACAGAAGCTTGTTTTAAGTAAATAACTCCTTAATATTGATGAAAAAGTTCTAGTTCTGTTGGTACATTATTTCACTTATAACATGGGAAAAATGTCTTGTTATAAGTTAAATAATCTGCCAATGGAATTAGTATTTTTTAAATCAATATTAAGCACTTATTGACCTAAAACCAGCTCCTACAGTATATCTTGCTGAAGTTACTTGTAAATTAGTTTTGTCTTTTGTCAAGTGTACTAAGATATTTGCACAAGAATCTAAACCAAAAATACTTAAGATTTTGTGTTTTTGCAGTTTAGAAGGAACCTAAATGGATACAAAATGTGCCCCCTTTAAAACAAGCTCCTATCTGCTGAAACGTTACCATTAAATTAATGAACTAAGATATTTGCAGTAGAATCTAGAAAACCACCTGGTGTGATTTTGTGTTGTTGCAGTGAACAGAGACTCGGCTCTTGCAGAGTATAACTTTGAGGGGATCAGTCCGATGCTGTACTATATGTTCTGCTGTTAAATGTAAAAACTGCCTCTAAATCCCCTTTCTCACTTGCCTCGGACTCTAGATGCTGTAAGTCTGCTTTTTTGAGTGACCTTTAAGACAAAGTAGATTTAAAAAGAAAATCTGGGCTCTTGTCATTTAAATCCCAATCATTTTTGCCTGATAGAATAGAGTTTATAATGTCAATTTTTAAAAAAGAGCAATGCTCTCTGGCCCTCCCCTCTCTCCTCCCTCCACACTCAACCCGACTAGTTTTTGCTTTTGTTCTCCTTCTCCCAAAGTCCAATTTGTCCACCACCTTCCCCAGGGGACAGCAAACACAATTGTCCATCCTGCATTAGCTCACAAACATGATGCTACCAGTCATCTCCCCTCTTCTGATACAACCTATTCCTTTGTCATTAATTCTCTACTGTAGATTAGTCGTTACATTTATTTTAGAAACCTGAATCCATATGCCTGTTGGATCTCATTATTTCTCCTGATGATACTGGTGCAGTATCATAACGTATGCATACGGACATTATTTCTCTGGTGCAATAAACATGTGCTGTGACCTCGGAGCACTTGATCTAACCTCACACACATGTTTATTATTGGCTCAAGCATGTTTCAAAAGTGTCACCTCTGTATTTTCCCGAACCAATCTGGTGTCACTCCCATCCTTGACAGCCCCACAAAACCTGGGAAAATTCATTTGAAATTGCAAAACTCCACCTCCAATTGGCGTTTATTTTTGCACGGCAGCTGCAAGCTTTGCTTGATTGGACTACGGCAGCCATTGAGGGACAGTCCTTTGCGCTGTCCCTTTTTGGAGAAGTATGGGGTTGCCACTGAAAACATGCCATTTTTTATATTTTTGCTCCTTGTCACCAGATACGCATGAGATGCAGTGATCATTTGCAGTTTGTGCTCATGTTTTTCTTTTATATTTTGTTTTGCAAGTCAAAACGAGATGAATTGAATTTAAGCCACTCTGAACGGATGAAGCAGGAAAAAAATAATTTTTTTTTAACCCGTGTCTTTCAGCGACACGCCAACAGTGAGACACTGCATCCTATGTGGGGTTTATCTGGGTTTGTTTTTTTCTATTTACGCTGTCTCTGTAGTGCCATTTCAATGTAATGTGCTGTTTTTTTGTGTCTTTGTTGTCTCTTTTTTTCCCTTGTTCCCCTCTCCTACCCTCCTTCCCCTCCCCTCCCGCCCCCGGAGCAGCATTCTGTCCCGCACAGGCAGGAAGGAGAACCAGGAAGCTTCCAATTCGGCCGTGCCCATGACCATGTGTCTTTTTCCTGTGCCATTCCCACTCACCCCATCTCTAAGACCACAAGTCAGTTCCATCAACCCTACAGTTACTCGCTCCCTCCTTTACAGCGTTCTGCGCGATGCCCCGTCAGACCGCGGGGGGCAGGGGCAGCAGAGTCGGGACGCTCAGCTCTCAGAGTACCCCTCTCTGGACTATCAGGGCCTCTATGTGACCCTCGTGACCCTGCTTGACCTGGTGCCCCTGCTGCAGCACGGTCAGCATGGTGAGTCAAGGCCCCAGTGCTCCACTGTTTGTCATCATCATCCTCGAGCCGCCTGGCCTGCATGAAGCCACTGCTGCTTTTTTTGGCCTCGTTTTTGGAGAGAAGTCCTGCTGAGGATCTTGAGGGATGCATGGGGTGCTTGGGAGCACGCTGGATCCTGTCAACTTTTCATAAGCCATTGGATAACCCAGACATAATTAAGCCTTCTCTTCTGTGCATCATAACCTGACTGCATGTTGTTGTTATGCAAAAAAAATTGATTGGGAAAAAAATAAATGTTTTTAGACACGTTGTCATGTCCAAATATAGGCTAATGTAATGTTTTTAGACGCATTCAAAACACACCTGCACTGCAAAAACACAAAATCTCACCAAGTATTTTGGTCTAATTTCTACTGCAAATATGTTAATACACTTAAAATGAGACAAACTAACTCAAAAGCAGTTTTTCAGCAAGATTTTTGAGTTTAAGTGAATAATTTGTTAATATTGATTAAAAAAATTTGTAGTTCCATAGGCAGATTATTTCACTTAAACAAGACATTTTTTGATGTTATAAGTTCATTTATTTGACAATAGAACAAATACTTTTACATCAGGATTAAGGAATTATTTCCTTAAAACAAGCCTTTTTTATCTTGCTGAAAAGTTACTTTTAAATTAGTTTGTCTTATTTCAAGAATAATAAGATATTTGCACTAGAAACTAGACCAAAATAAGTTGGTATGATTTTGTGTTTTTGCAGCCTGAGAATGATTCAGAGTATAATTAGGGCTACAACTGACAATTATTTTAGTAATCGATTATTCTGACGATTAATCGGATAAAAATGGCCACATTCTGCAGATTTTTAACTTCATTCTATACTAAATATTTAAAATACATTTAAAATCTTATTTTTTAAATGTATTTTGGATATCAGCATTATTTTTATTTTTAAAATAAGAAAATAAACAATAACAGCATTTCTGTGGTGTATGTTTGATCATTGTTGAAAAGGATTCATCTGTACTTTTAACATCCACGTGTGAAAAGTTCAGTCATTTTTACTTAACTTAATCAATACAGTGTATAGATAATCTGTGGTTTGTTTTTGGATTAACTGATTAATAATTAGACAGAAAAAACAACATTTGACCAAGTATTTTTGGTCTAGTTTCTAAGGTAAATGTCTTAGTACACTTTAAATAAGTTTTTAGCAAGAAATTCAAGCTTATTGTAAGTAATTAATTTCTTAACATTAATGAAAAAGTATTTGATGGTCTGGCAGATTATTTTACTTACAACATGGGAAAAATGTCTTGATATAAATGAAATAATCTGGCAGACTAACAATTACTTTTTCATCAATATTAATGAATTAATCACTTCAAATAAGCGTGAATTTCTTGCTGAAAAGTTTTATATATGTTAGTTTGATCTTATTCTGAGAGTATTTAGATATTTGCACTATAAATTAGACAAAAATACTTGGTAAGATTTTGTGGTTTTGCAGTGTGGATAGTAAGATATGATTTTTATTTTTTTTTCACATAATTTGAATTGGGTGAAGCTAAAAAAGAGGGAGTGTTTTATTTTTTTATCGTAAAAAGCAAGATGTTTATATTTTTGACAAGTTTTGGCTTAATTACTGATTTGACTGTGTTGTTCTTTCACTAGATTACCTTTTTTGCCTATTTACTCCAGTTAATGATTAATCGATTACTAAATTAGTTAACTGTTATTTCAAGAATCGATTAATCACGATTAATTCGATTAATCGTTTCAGCCCTAAGTATAATCACTCTGTTCTGCACCACACCTGCATCACAGTATTTTATAAAACTAAGCTCTAAAGCATGAAAAGCCATTTTCTAGATTAGATTTCTCTGATTTGTACCTCAGAGCTTTATGCAGATAGCTACAGTAACTGACCTCAACAGCAGCTCTTAATCCTGTTGTTTTTTTATTTTCTGCTGCTGTAATATTAAATAAATGCCATTCATGTAACCCAGTGGCTGCATACAGTATCAGGATGCTGTATGTGCAGCTGATTGAATGCATGTTTGTGTATCTCTGTCCTTTTCTGTTTGTTTTTTTGCCCTCTCTGTTTCTCATCAGATCTGGGACAGTCCATATTTTACACAACAACCTGCCTTCTGCCCTTCCTCAGCGACGATATTCTCAGCACTTTGCCCTATACAATGATCTCCACCTTAGCCACATTCCCCCCCTTCCTCCATAAAGACATCATCGAGTACCTGAGCACCTCTTTCCTCCCCATGGCGATACGTGAGTACGACCTGATGACGGAGGATTTCAAAAATCATTCACATCCGGCCGTTTTTAAACTTTAAGCAAATAAAAAATACTAAAAATAAACATTTGAAGCAAACAGAAAACAGTCTGAACAGTGGAGTGATTCATCAAATATTCTTTCTGTTTCTGCCTTTTTGTTTTACTTCAAACTAATTTTGATATCAGGCAAAATAAATAAATACTAAAAGCAGTTTTTAATTGACTATTTGAAATAAGTAATTTCTGCCTAAACTTGTTTTAATTCAGCCACATTAAAAAGTTTTAGAGCATGAATGAACTTTTTAACATCATATTTTTATCTTGTTCAATTATATATATGATTTTTTTTTAAAATTTAAATTCATTTTCAAAAATTTGCCTGCAACTTCTTGGTGAGTTCATCATATTTGAATTTTAACAATTTTCTTATCTGTTGATTATTTCTTTTTTTAGTTAACCAATCAATAATTGGATAGAAAAATGTACTAAACTTGAGATTATTTTTTTTTTAAAGAATTTAAACCAGGCGAAGCTAAAACTATGTCACTTGAGGAGTTCTAGATAGAACATTTTAACAGATAAATAAGATTTTTCTTATCTGAAGTGCAAAATTTATATATATATTTTTTACACACTTTTGGCTTTCAAATTACCTTTTTTAAGAGTCTGAATAACCCAGTTAATGATTAATCGATTACTAAATTAGTTGACGATTATTTCCATAATCGATTAATCACGATTAATGTGATTAATCATTTCAGCCCTACATTAAAATGCAACAAAAAAACAAGTTTCACTATTGGTTAAGCAGATTCAGTTTACCACGTTCAAATATAATGTGTAATAGTGTCTTTTTTATCATAAAAGTGATATTTTAAGTATGTTCCTCCTTCTGTGTGCAGTGGGATCAACTCGGAGGGAAGGCGGAGTGCCTGCCTACGTCAATCTGTCGGCCTCATCTATGCTCATGATCGCAATGCAGTACACCTCAAACCCTGGTAAATGCCATGTTGGCTAGTTTGAAAACTGTACAGTTAAGTGCTCCTTTATCTGTTTACTTTAGAGCACAATCTCTGCCTTGTTCCAGTTTATCACTGTCAGCTGTTGGAGTGCCTAATGAAGCACAAACAGGAAGTGTGGAAGGTAAACAAAGCGCTCCCTTTCCCATCAGAAGCAGACATCTGTGTAAAGATGATCCTTATTTTTCTCATTTGGTAAAACAAACTCTGTCACAGAACAAAAAGTTCATTTCTGCTACTCATACATGCAAATTGTTAGATTTAATGTGTGTGGAAACATCTTGAATTTGTGATTAATCACTTCACCAGAACTGAAATGATTAATCAGATAAATTACTTTCATTGGAAGAATAGTGTATTTAAAAGATCATTTTAAATTGCAATCCAACAACACACACTATTCCAAGTTTAAAAGGCATAAAAGTCCTGGGAAAATAAGTAATACACAAAACACACAACCTCGTCAAATTTTAGGCCATTTCAATGAACACAGTCAATGTTTCGCAAACATAAAACCCAGACAAGACAAAACAATATCAAAGAGCAATGGAGGGTTACTTACAGGAGGGTAACAATAAAAATATTTTTCTGTCACTTCTGCAACCAGTTTGACTGAAGGAAGAGCAAGAACTCTGAGCTGATATTAAACATTGCTTTGTGAATCCAGAATATAAATATAAATAACTTAACTAGCGGGACACAAAATTGTTGTGAAAAATGTAGAATATTTAGAATAGGTTTCAGTTTCTCATACTTCAACAGAAATCATTCATACATTTTATTGAAAACCTTTCATCAGAAGAGTGAATAGATAAATTTGAATGATTTCTGGGAAAAAAAACATCTAAAAAAACCCCCACTAATTTGTTAATGTTTGGGTCACTCTAATCCTCTCTGGTATAACTGCAGCATAAACCAAATTCATTTTGAACTTGAGAAAATAAAAGTTAAAGCAATACAAAAACAAAATAATATTTTCTTTGTGCGTCTGTTCCTCTTTACCTAAAGCGGAAACATAAAGCTTTTTGTAAACATTTTCTGTTTCAGGACCTGCTTTATGTCATATCTTACGGCCCATCCCAAGTAAAACCTCCAGCTGTGCAAATGCTGTTTCACTACTGGCCCAATCTGAAGCCACCAGGAGCCATCAGCGAATACAGAGGGCTGCAGTACACAGGTTTGATTCCCTGGAGCTATTTTAGATGTGAACAAACTGATTCAGTATTCAATAATCAAAATTTTCATTTGTTCAGCCTGGAATCCCATCCACTGTCAACACATCGAGTGCCATAACGCCATCAATAAACCTGCAGTCAAGGTAACAAAAAATCTGTCGCATATCTCACTAGGATTGAAATGATTAACCACGATTAATTGGAATAATCATCAACTAATTTAGTAATTGATTAATTGTTAACTAGAGTATGCAGATTATAAAAAAGGCCCTTCAGTTATAAATAAACTCTGCAGAATGAGCCAAATTTTTTTTGTTGATCAGATTAATCGATTAATCATCAGAATAATTGATAGTAAGGATTATTTTATTACTATTAATCAATTAGTTGGAAAAAGTTTTGGCAGATTCTACAGATTTTTTATTTAACCACTTAAGCCTTTTTATATAATATTAGAAAATTAAAAGATACAAATAAAAACAATTCAATTCATTTTTCAAATAATAAAACAAACATTTTATTGCCCAAAAGCTAACAACATAGCATTCCTTTAAAGAATTTGATCCAGAAGAACCTAAACTATGACGCTTGAGGAGTTCTAGGTAAAACATATTTATAGACAAAGGTGTTTTTTTTTTTATCTTACATTCAAAATGTATGCTTATTTTGGCTTAATTACTGTTGTGAATATGTTGTTTTTTTAGCAAATAGCCTTTTTTTTTTTTTTTGTCTGTGTACTACAGTTAATGATTAACCGGTTACTAAATTTAAATCTAGGCTAAAAACCAACTTTAGAGTTGCTTTTGAACCATAATAAATTAAACATTGACCACATTGATTAATGATGATTAATCCCATTAATCATTTCAGCCCTAATCAAATAGAATAACTGTTTACTAAAATAATCATTAGTTACAGCCCTATATTTCACCATTTACAATTATAAATTAGCTCCTGTGTATTTAAGGTTTATTTTCACCTTTTGTTGTCGTCTCAGTAAATACATAAACAATGAAGCGGTGGCATCAAACGCTTTTCTCCACTCAAAGCTCACAGGTTCTCTGCTTTATCATTCCCGCCTGCCTTGACTCAACTGTGCTCCAAACTGACAAATAGAGTTGGAACGGGGCAGCAGGGATGGGGGCTGGATTTCAATTACCGGGAGCAGGAAGGCGGCATGGGGGAGGGGGCCTTAATTGGAAGCGGTGACCCTGTGCAGCCCTGGAGGACAGGGTGGCATCCAGTGAGCACAGTAAATTACAGTGCACCATCTGAACATTGAGGCCAGCAGCGTTTAGCACAGACTCAGACACAGCATATGCACACAGCCATTGTTATTGAGCTTAAAGGAGCAGATAAATGTGTCCTGGTGTTTTATTTACATGATCTGTTTAGTGAGGTAGGACTGAAACGATTAATCGGATTAATTGTGATGAATCGATTAATCGTATACGGACTGAAAAAAGCAGATTGCTGAAAAACATAGAATAAAATGTAATTTAATTAAACAGAAATTATGCCAGAATTATACAAAAATATGTACATTTTGTACTTAAGACAAAAAAAGACGTTCGTAAACTCCTCAAGTGGTAAATCTGCACAGTGTACCAATTGTTTTATCCAATTAATTGACAGAATAATCGATTAATCGCTGAGTAAAATAATTGTAGGTTGCAGCCTTACATGGGGAAATTTTAATTTCACCATAAAATTATTAGGATTTAAAGATACAATTTTCTAAAAATGTAAATAAGGCTGCACAATATCAAGGAGACATAAAAATGAATACTTGTGATAATAAAACTGGGGATTTTTAATGTACATTTTCCAGAATCTTTTCTTATTTTTCCTTCTTTGCATTTGTCCAGCAGATCTTTGTTATTTTTAACATTTACAAGACCAGAAATATGCATCATACTTCGTCATTAAAGTCAATAAAAGTCTATAAAATGGGCCAAAATATATACCAAATTTTCATAGATAACAATTGAAACATAATGTCTAGTCAAATATTGCGTCTAAGAAGTCCTTTCACTGCAAAACCCCTAAATAAAAGTATTTTAACCCAGACACTATCATAAATCAATGAAATCCTCTAGGACCAAACTTGAAAATCGGGCATTTTGCTGCTAACGTTTAGCTTTTGTCAACAACTCATAGGTGAAAGTGAGAGCGCTGCGCAACATAAATAATCACCTGATGCACATAACTTAACAAAGCTTCAAGGCAGGTAATTTTCCTTGAGGAATTTTAATAACAGAAGAACTTGGTAGTAATAGTACACATGAGAAAAGACAAATGTATAAATAACTTTTTAGCAACATAAATGAGCTTGTTTTAAGAAAAAAAAAAAAAAAGCCCTTAATATTGATGAAAAAAATACTAGTTTTAAGTGAAATAATCCACCAGTGGACTAAGACATTTTCCCCATATTGTAAGTTAAAATATCTTGTAGATTATTTCACAAATGACTAGCATTTTTTCCATCAATTTTAAGGAATTATTGACTTAAAACAAGCTCTTATAGGTTGCTGAAAAGGTACTTGTAAGTTGGTTTAGTCTAATTTGAAGTGTATTCAGATAGTTACACTTGAAATTAGACCAAAAATACTTGGTAAGTACAATTTTCTGTTTTTTCAGTGTTGTAATTGTGATATGGTTCAAATGATAATGACGACTCAATATTTAAACATTTTATAAACATTATGCCTAAAGTTTCCACTTTCAACAATAGAAATCTCTAATCTCATGAATAAATTCTCTGTATTTGAGCTGGAAATCCACACAGCCACTGTGTTTGTGACTCTTACAGATGTGCATAGACCCGACTCTCTCTGTAGCGCTGGGAGACAAGCCGCCACCTCTTTATTTATGCGAGGAGTGCAGCCAGAGGATCGCTGGGTATGCATCTGCTTCACCTCTTTTCTCCTAAACAAACACACAATCACTGCAAACTCACATCTCCTGTTGCCTGCAGGCTCATTGTTCCTGTCTCCACCTCAGCTAAAGCACAAAGCCAGGGTTATGTAATTCCCCTGTGCTGCTAATGAGATCATCATCACAGAAAAACGTGCATGCACTTGTTCCTCATTTCTCCAGAATGTGGACGATTATAATTACATGGCTTTGCAGTGTTTTGCAGGATGCTTAGCGGCGCTTATGCACTGTCGGGAAGCTGAATTTGTTGTGTTTAAGTCTCTGTGCAGCATTTCACCTCTAAATCATGCAACATTTTGTTATTTCTACGACCTTTGCAGAGATCATCCTGAATGGCTTGTTGATGTCCTATTGCCACAAGGTGAGCATATACAGCAAATAAGCAGTTTAAGATGGATTACTCATGCATAGCAAAGGTTTTCCATACAAAACATTGCAGCCAGTATGCAGTATTAAATCCTCGTTCACAGCTGTCTCAAACTGTTTTGAGATTTTTGATTTCTACTGGTTATTTCTTTGGGCCTTTTAGTAAAAAATTATTTGCCCGCTGACAAATTTCTTTTTATGTGTTTTTCATAAACAACTTTTAGTACTAGACAGACACCCTGAGTTAGTAGCTAAAAAAATTACAGTTTTCACATGATTAAATCTTTTACGAGAAGCAAACTTCTCCAGCTATCTAAAAATCTTCTTAAAGCTGCAGTATGTAACTTTTATTAAAAAATATGTTTTTACAGTTTATTACAGTTTATAAATGACAGTTTATTAAAACGGTCATCATGTTGTGACAGTTTGTTAAGAGACAGATAATCTGTGAAAAGGTCAATGTCTTCCACCTCTTCCCTGAGCTTCTATAGCTGTCTGAAGAAATTAAGCACTCCACATCAAAAACAACCAATCAGAGCAAGAAAGGAGTGTCTTAGCACTGTCAATCATCCTCATGTATGCGCTGATCAATGTGCTAAAATTGGAGAAACATCCTAGCATTACAGGAAAACAGTTTATCCGCCGTCATCAGTGGCTATGCTAACTACCCTTAGCATTCTCTGCAAGCTGTGGTAGTTTCTGCCTCGGGAGGGAAAGGAGCAGCGCCGCACAGAGAGTGATTGACAGTGCTAAGATCCGCCTTCTGGTTCTAATTGGTTGTTTCTAGTTTGCACTGGGAGAAGACAGATTATCTGTTATCACATAGTGACAGTTTCAAGAAATATGTTAAAAAAATATGTAAAAGATTATACAAAATGTAACAAAATGTGGAACATTAGATGATGGCAGATTCTTCATTTCATCACCGAGAGCTAAAACAATTTAAATACATCATTAGGCAAAGAAATGTATAAATATACTGTATATACGTCTGTTGCAACAAAGGTGCAAATGATTGGTTTTACATTTTAAGATAATCTGTTTTTTACATTTTAAAACTCTAGATTTCCCAACATGTAGTGTTGCACTTAAGAGAAATGAAGTTTAAAGTGTGATAATTAAAAAACAAAGGCAATATGAAAATTTGTTTGCATTTATTAATCATGTTTTTAATGTTTAGAAGTGATCTGTCATGAAATGAAAATATTTGTGTTTTCTAGTTGTTCATCATTCTTTATTTTCTTTGCAGCAGAGATATCTGCCATTTGTCAAAAGAAGGTAAGCTTAATATTCTTTATATTCACTGTGATCTATGTTGATACATCTTGCTCTACTTTTTTATGCAGATAAAGCCATATATTTACAAAAACTGTATTTAAGGACATATTAACTTGTTTCCTCTCACTGTCGGGCATTAATTCACGCTTCCTGTTTACAGTCTCTTAGAATTACCAAATAATTTGTATTTGCTAAATGCCAGAATAATATCAAAGAGAAGGCTTTTTAATTGCTTTCCTCTACATAGATTGGGATTAAGAAATTTGTGATGTTATAACTTGACATCATTGACAGCTGTTAGCTTAATTCACAACAACTGAGTTGAATGGAGAAACATATATGGGCAACTACAGATGCTACTTCTGCATGAACATCTGTCTGTCCTATTTGATACAACAGAAAACTCAAGTTTTTAAGAAACTTTTTCATTAGTCGTTGCATAAGATCAATTAACTTTAGATTAACTCGTTAATCAATAACTTGCATCCCTGATTTAGATAGATTAACATTTGCAGCCTTTTGTTGATATTAGCTGATCAATCTATTTGATTTGATTATATCTCTGTAAATGTGTTCAAGACATTTTCTTAACTAAATTTATTTTATTCTGGACTAAGAAAGCAGCACACCCCATTTCAAACGCAGCTGCTGCTACTGGGCCGTGATGTTTATTTGCTCTTGCTGAATGCTCTGCCACAGGCTAAGTGCTCTCTGCTGGTTTCCATGGAGACTCAGGTCTCAGGTAATCATGTCGGCCCGTGTTGTCTGTGGAAACAGCTGGGCTCCACCCTGGTTTGTTTGTTCAGCACCATGTAATCCACATCCTTCCTTGATCACTCTGAGGAATTAGATTTACACCTACGCTGTTATTAAACGGGAACTCTACCTAAAAATAGGTAGAGTTTTGTATAACATGAGGTCTGCACTGCAAAAACACAAAACCTTACCAAGTATTTTTGGTCTAGTTTCTAGTGCAAATACTTTAGTACACTTGAAATAAGACACAACTAACTTGCAAGAAACATTTCATCAAGATAAAGGAGCTTGTTTAAAGTAATTAATTCCTTAATATTGATGAAAAAGTACTAGTTACACTAGCAGATTATTGACATATATCAAGACGTTTCCCATGTTAGAAGTGAAATAATCTGCCAATATTGAGAAATTATTGACTTAAAAGAAGCTCCTATATTGTGGTGAAAGGTTACTTATAAGTTAGTTTTGCCTTCTTTCAAGTATGGTAAGTTATTTTCACTAGAAAGTAAACAAAAAAATACTTTTAGGATGTTTTCCCACCTGATAGTCTGTTAGGTTTGGTTAGATTGGAAACCAAAATTGCAATGTTTGTTATATTTTCAGCTGGTGCGGTTCACTGTCACACTACACTGAGTCAAACGAACCAAACCTTTAGAAAACCCTGTTCCCCTTCTCGCCTGTAGTGGCGCTGCAGTAAGAACCACTGAAGGAAACTACATAAAAACCTCTGAAGAAGACACTGAGCGCTTTCTTCCTTCTTCACAAAATGTTAAAAGAAAATGGAGTAGCGGTTGTATCATTTCTCGTTTGTCTTTAGTAAAAACTACGAGTCCTTTCTCCCACTAGCGATAGGTTTTTGTATATATAGTACAGGCACATTACAACTATTACTCGATTGCAATTTTTGAGTACTCTACCCATATCTTTGTAATGCTAAGATAAATATTAGTGATATTCTGTAGTGCTAGCTGCCGAACTAGCAAAATTAGCTTAGCTAATTTAGCCGTTTCTGCTATCTAAGAAGTATGTTATACATGTACTTACTCTGCCGGTCACCAGAACCTTGTCATTCATACGAAGTGTTCGTACGTCCTTGTATGCCTCTTGGTGTTCACTAAATAGTTGATTATATCGTAGTATGAGATCTTGTCCACATCGACATATTTTCCTTCACCGTCTCATGCGGATCAATCCAGACAGCAGCCATTTTGTCCATGTATCTTTCTCTCGCACGTTGGTCAACAGATTACGCATATTTTCTTTTTGTTGGTCTCGAAGCCATCATGAGTTCATTATGCATTGCGCTAAGATGACGCGGATCACTTCCGGTTTAGTCTCGTTCACTTCCTGCTTACAGGAAGTGGTCTCCAGTCCACTTGGATTCACATTCGAACAGCACCATAGTTTACTTTAATCGAACTGAGACCTAGGTTTTTAGGCGGACCAGAGTTTGCTTTTTTGTTCTGCAATAGAGTTCGATGCTTAAACCAACGGGACTTTCTAGACAAAATTTGATTAAAGCGGACCAAACAGGGCTCAGAGCTCAGTGAGCTTGTGTGTCGCTGATGAATGTTTTGAACACTGAATGAAGTTGCTCTCCATCACATGACGGATGTGTTAATTTGAACGGCAGCAGTGTATTCCTCTAGTGATGGGCAAATGAAGCCTCATGAAGCAATGAAGCTTCCCGGCCCATTGCTTTGCCCAAAGATACATACCTCGGTGGTTCATTCATTTCTCACTAGTGACATCTGCTGGTGAAA